>CATIWJ010135953.1:0-12902 GCA_949640765.1 Croton laevigatus | reverse complement strand
TTGATGTACTATTATAGAAACAAATTATTTAACTTATTTCTTACTTTAAATATCAAATTGTGCATAATTATTTGTATTATTATTATGATGACAAAATAAAGAAATAAATTTTTTTATTTATGAAATCTCATAAAAATAAGTTAAATAATTAAGTTATGAAAAATTTATTTACTTCTTTAAAAATAATAAAAAAAAATTATCAAATTTTAATTTCATTATTAAGAATATATCATTATAAAGATTGATGTACCGTTTTGAAAATAAATTATTTAACTTATATTGCTTACTTTAAATATGAAATTTATTATTATTATTATTATTATTATTATTTAGCAAGCATATAATGATAAAAAAAATAAGTTATTAATTTATGAATTTATTTATTATATATAAAAAGAACAACCTATATGTTATTAAGTAGCATGAAACACTCAAAAAAATATAATTAAAATTTAATTTAATGTGAATTATATATTTGGTAATAAAATTATATATAGCATTTATTTTCCATTAATATATTCCCACGTATAAATCATTAACATAAAAAAAAGTGATAATAATGACTAAAATCAAGTAGAAATCATAAATTAGCAATCTTAGACTTTTATTTAGTCACTTATGTGAATTTTAAATGGAAAGTTCGAAATAAATTTTAAAAAGAAAATACTAAATATATTTTTAATAATTATGGTTCTTTCAAATTTCTCCACTCTTCTTTCCATACCTCAATAGTCTTAATATAAATATAGTATATTATGAAATGAATCCTATTTAAAATGGACGAAAATGAAAACATTTTGATGCTTAATAGGCCTATTTATTTCATATCGTTTAACTGTTGATTTTGCTACAATCAAACATTTATTTCCTTAATTTATGTCATTTAATTACTTAATTTTTGTTTTATTTTTTATCATTTAATTACATAACTTGCCTTAATTTTTGACCTCCCATTAGTTGCCGGTTTTTTCTCTTCTTGGATATTCCCTCTGTTGTATATTATGTATAATTTTATTTAATTTTTGCCTTAATTATTGTTAGTTAATTACTTAAATTGCCTTTATTTTTACAATGATTTTTATGAAATGAATTCTATTTAAAATGGATGCTAATTTTTTGCAATAAATTTATTAAAATTTCCTTTTAATATCCTATAAATAGGGTGATATGAAGTAAGCTTATTTTTCATTTGTAACTTGATATTTGCCTACTATGTTTTGAAGTAGTATAGTTTTCAATGAGTGAAAAATATATTGTTGCAATGGCTAGAGCATCAACTTAGAGTCACAGAAAAAAGAACTTATGCATGAAGTAAGTATATTCATTATTTCCTCAAATTGTCCAATGTAAACTCTCAAATTGAAAAAAAAAATTCACAAATTAAACCTAATATTTATTATATTTCTTTGCAGATTGACTTTATAGGCCAAATTAATGGCCGAATAGCTAATTGAAAAATCAAAGTTTGTGTTGTGCGTTCTAGCCATATAGCGCCAAAGAATAACTCTACTAAACTGATGTCTACTGAACTTGTGTTATTAATGAGAAGGTTTGGTTTCAAATTTAGTAACCTAATGGAATTTTAGTTCAATGTTTTCAACATATTCATTTTTTATAATTTTATCTTTTTTCACAGGGTGATCGTATACAATTTTCTATTCTAGAAAGTCTAAATAAATAGTTTATATATGTAATTAAGGAGTTGGGAATGTGCTATATATTGAATCATTCATTATCAAAGCTAATACTTCAGGACCAAGATATGCGAGCCACAAATTCAAGATGACATTTAGTAAACAAACAAAAGTTTGACATGCAAGCGTTACTTTAACATAATAAACATTAGCCCTTGAATTAGACCATGATCATGAGGTTCAAAGTCGATTTTTGAATCGCTGGTTCATGGTTGGTTCACCGTTCACTAGCATTTCAGTTTAGGTATGCGGTTCAAACCTTCAATTCATGATAAGTTCCAACCAAAATAATTTTTTTTTTAAAAAAAAAATAGCTGAAATGTGAACCGTAATGATTCACGGTTACTGATACATTTATGGTCTCATTATGGTTACAATTGAAAATTTTCATAAATCATCTATTTATATAAAAATATAGATGCATTAAGGTTATGGGTTCTTTGTGAATTTTTTTTGTTTTAGTGAGAGGTGCGGCCTGGTTTACGAGTGTTTAGAGCAGGAGGCGGGTTTTGGGGGTTTCGGGGCAGGGGACACACCTCTAATTCTCATAGTGTTATGATAGATCAGGGTTGAAAAAATTCGAGCTATCTGAATCGGGTATTTACTGGTGTAATTTAAATTTTCATCATATTACTGACCTCAATATACACATATTGCGTAACGTGCGGGTATAATACTAGTTTGCTACAAACAAAGAAATCATGTAATTAATGACGTCTAAATGATACAATTTTAGAATATTAAAATAAACGGTAATTAGATTTTTGATTCCCTACACAATATTTGAAAAAGTTTGTCTCATCTTCCGAACAATCAACAATTTGTTTATTTCCATTGAATCCAACCATAATTAAAGAAAAAATAGAAATAATTAAAATAACTAAATCTTGAAAAAAGCGTACCTTAATTATCACATGTGACTAATGAATATTTTCTTCCATTCTCATAAATTTGGGAATGTGGCAATGTAAACATTTCAATTCTTACCATCTTGCCCCCTCATAATGGATTTTTATTTAATTTTTCATAAATAGATCTAATTAAGGGTTAATATAATATAATTAATAATACGTATTAATTGCGGGCCACTTATTAGATTGAATTTGTTTTTTCCCTTTTATATATGGCTTATATGTTAACTCTAAACTTTTCAGAATGCTTACATTGAGCTCAAATGTTTGTCCAAAATTGAAAAATATTTAAAATTACAGTAACTTTTAATTACACAAACTAAATATAAATGACTAAAGAAATTAGTTTATAAAATATAGCGAGTAAGCTGAACGTTTGTTCATCTTCATCAAGATCGCAGCAAACACTACCTAGTTAATTCTGGTATTTTGGAATTTTCCTCCCAAAATTCACGATCCTCACCTCTGAAACTCTCCATCCCTCTCGACTCGATCATCTCTGAAATTCTCAAAGAAGCTTTCTCTTCGTTTGATTCCGGTGACGCACATCTCTATTTTTGCCATATAAAACTTCAAGGTCAGCAATCTATTCATTCTTCTTGCTGCGATGATTAGGTTTTTGCTTTGATTTCTCTGTTTCCTCGTTAGTCTATTCTCGTTTGATTTGTGTGTTGTTTTTGAATATGGATTTTATACCAGTCGGAGTTGGAGAGGAAAATTTGTTTTTCGTTTTTCTGGTGGAAGAAGAATCTCGTAACAAAAAAGTTTGTCGAACGAAAGAAATAAAAATAATCGGCTTTGAATATTCAAAGCGTTTTGAACTCCTCCAAAACTAAAGAAACTCGTCTGTAACATCGAAACCTTGAGAGCGATTTTGAAGAAGAAACCCGATTTTGAGAATCGTTTGGCCATCGACTACGAAGGTAGCCTGGAAATCTGTTGAGCATAAACCCAACGACTTGGATTTGAGAAGTTCCTGAGGGCTCAGGTAATCCTTAACCTTTTCTTGTTTATTTAATTTTGAAGTCTGGTTTCTATGATTTTGATTTCTGATAACGTGATTGAAAGTTGTTCCGTTTTATTTTTCATTTTTTTTAAAAATTTGTTTTAAAACTCAATCCAGACCTTGCCTGTAAAATTTCGTTTGAGCATATGGTGGCGACGGTGTTGAGCTCACGGAGAGCCTGACCTGGCCGGCATGCTCTTTGAGAGCTCCTATTTCTTGTCTTCCGTATTGATCTTTGAAATCCAATTAGTTTTTCGGTTTCTTGTTTCATTTAGATTTTGAAATTTCAGTTTTGATTCTTGGATTTGCCATGCACGGGAAGGCTGAATTAGCTTTAGAATATTTTGATCTCATAGTTAGGACATGGAAGCTAGTGCCAAATTCTATCACCTTTGTGGGTGTTTTGAGTGCTTGTAATCGAAGGTGTTTGGTAAATGAGATGATCACATATTATAAGCTTGAACCCCAACTAGAGTACTATGGATTCCTGGGCGATATTCTGGCTCATGCTGGTTTGATTGATGAAGCATTGGATTTAGTATCAAGCATGCCCATGAAACCTGATGCTGTTATATGGAGGAGTCTTCTTGACTCTTGTTGTAAGAAGAATGCAAGTGTTTTGTTAAGTGAAGAAATGGGTAGGCGGGTTATTGAGTCTAAAGGAGGTGATTGCAGTGGTGTTTATTTTCTTTTATCAAGAGTTTATGCATCAGCTAGCCGATGGAACAATGTTGGCTTGGTGTGAAAATTGATGAATGACAGAGGACTAATAAAAGAACCTGATTGCAGTTTGATAGAGATAGAAGAGGTGACCCATGAATTTTTTGCTGGTGATGCTTCTCATCCTTGAAGGAAAGAAATCTATCAGTTGATTACTGCCAAACACTGGTGCTTGATGAAAGCTAGTTCATGGTTAGGACATGGAAGCTAGTGCATATTAGGACATGGAGAAATTATCAACTGAATAAACACATGGGGTTTAATTTAAAATATTTTGGGTGTTTATGTGTTATATTTGGAATTTGGGATGTTATCCAATATGGGGCTTTTAATGTTGCATTGTTAATATGAATGAATGCCTATATAATTTTAGTGCATTTTAGTAAGCCTATATAATGTTGGTGCATATTAGTAATTTGTTGATTTTATTTATTGGGTTTCTTGATTAATCTTAAAAAAAGAAAAGGAGGTTTTGGAAATTCTCCCTAGGTGATCTTAGAGGCTAGAGCTTGTACTTTCTTTATTATTGTTGTTGTTATTGTTAGCAGCAGCAGCAGCAGCAGCATTTTTCCCCTTTGAGCACTGAAACTTTAGTCTGATTGAATTTTACTTGTTGTTTTTGATTACCTTTTCTTCATGATAAAGAATCCTAAAACCTAATTCTATTGCTGCCTTATTTAGATCTCATATTTGGGAATATTTGGATTCTGATTATATTTGTAATATTTGCTGCTTTAATGCATAAAGTTATGAAAAATTAATAAATTTGTTTATTTTTGTTAAGAAATGGAAGAAAACGGCCAAAAATAATTATAAAGAGTTGTTTAATTATATAACATATTTGGAGGGTAAGAATGATAAGAATTACAAATTCTAGATTTCTATCAAATACAAATTTGTGGAATTCAATTGAATTCCAAATTTTAATTAATTAATCCAAACAATATTTGTGAAAGAATTCATAATAGAATTTATTTACAGATGAATTTCTAGATGCTAATTCATTGGTTCCAAAGGGGCTTAATGTTTCGGTTACTGTAAAGGCGGAAAGAAATCGGAAATGGGCAACACTCAGTCCCCACCTGCAAATCCTCGCTTTGTTTCTGCCTCCAGGTTTTCCCTGTTTCAATTCAAACAATTTCTTCCTATGCATGTCATATGTAAATTCAAGAATTTATAACTGAGAAATTTTAGTTTTACTACAGAGCTTTTACCCAACATGGACTGGATGATATTAAATCACAATTCCTCTCTCTGGCTGCCAAATCTGAAAGTAGCGGTCAATATGTATCTCTCTCTGCTTTTCAGGTTAGTTGATTTCTTTCTTTTTGTAGCTTCTAGTTTGATAAATAATCAATTTTTGGCAGCTGAGGAAATTGATATTTTTTTTTGTAAACATTTGTTCAGGCATATTTTGGATTAGAAGGTCCTCAAGGTCAGAGATTATTTGATTTAGTTACTCAGAAACGAAAAGACGGGAAACTCACCTTCGAGGACCTTGTGATTGCTAAAGTGAGGATTTAAATGTGATCCCTTCTAACTTTTCAATCTAGAACTTGTAATTGTATGAAGTATATAGTATTTCTTTTGTAATTCATGTATTAATTTGCAGAGCATTTATGAGAAAGGTACAAAAGATGAGATTGATGAGTTTATCTTTCAGTTACTGGATGTAACCGATGATGGTGTTGTGGGAAGGTATTATAATGTTCTCTACTAGCTTTACTGGGAATCTGTCAGACATTGTTTAACATTTGGGATACATTGTCAGGTCTGATATAGAGTCTGTTCTAATTGCAATTTTGAAGCATGTTTTTCCCATTGAAGCTAATGAGGATGATCCAACTTCATGTAAGGATGTTGCTAATGTATTTCTTAATGCTGCAACTTTTTCAAAGGATGCCCAGGGAGCTGCTGAGAAAAGTATGTCTTTTGACGATTTTAGAGTTTGGTATGGTTTGCTCCCATCTGTCAGGAAATTTTTGGGAAGTTTGTTGATTCCATCTGATGCAGGTTTTTCTTCGTTCGCTATTTTGTCAAATTTCTTTGATTTGTGTATCCTTTTTAATGATCAGCTCTTTGTAAATGACCTCATTACCATTAAATAAAGCAATGTGATTCTTTTCTTAACCAATTTGAGCTTTTAACATAGGTATTTGCAGAGTTATCATGCTCGTCTAAAGTTTGGTTTAGGTTCATTAGGAATTAAATACCTTTTTCATTCAGCTAAAGGTTGTTATATTTTTTGTTTAGCAAAACAGAAACTTGAAAACTTATGCAACTGTAGACTTTTAGAAACGCAAAAACATAAAATACTGGTAGCAAAAGCGTGGATAATTGTGAACTTTTGGAATCTAGGCGTCATATTGATGAAAGACTGTTTTCTTGTACTACTTGTGCGAAATTTACATTTTCATTTTCGTTTTTAGACATGATCAGAGGTCAGTAGACTATTTTAGTGATCATAGTCAAGTAATGAAAGTAAAAAATTCTTCAAAATTTTAACTGTAAGTTCCATGCAGGAAGGCCTGGTTATGAAATTCCTCATTTAGTGTATGGAGAAAATCTGGATCCTAACATGATACTACTGAAAAAGGAATATGCTTGGCATATAGGAGGAGCCCTTTCTCAGCATGAGTTGAAGGAGTGGAAACTTTTGTACCATAGTTCTCTTAATGGCCTAAGTTTCAACACTTTCCTGGGCAGCATATCGTAAGTGGTTTGTTTCTGTCATAAGATAATCTTAACTTTGCGAATCCATCATGCCATATGCTCATTAATAACTTAAGAAAGAAATGTGCTTCTACGTTTTGTAAGTTTCATTCACCTTAAGATTGTTACGTGCCTTTTATGGGCTTCATTGAATGCATTCTAGAAAGATAAGCATAATTGTGTCTGTTTAGCTTGTATTCCCATGGAAGACAGAGTCCTGGATTTCTCTTGGGCATCGTTTGGTTCAAATAGCCTACTTCTTAGGAAGTTAAGTTCTCGGGAAGTTCAATTGCAGGGAAGTTATATCCCAGGAAGTACATGATAAATATTGTTTTGTTTGATTCATGAATTCCCAGGAAGTTGAATTATTTAATAAAATATAATATTAAGATACCTTAAATATTCCTATAATAAATATTTTAAAATATAAAAATAAGGATAAAATAAAAATTATCCATAAATATAACTAAGGAAGTGTACTTGGGTTTGAGGGGGGAAATTACTTCCCTTGTGGGAGGGAAGTTAAGTTCCCTAATTCCCGCGAACTTCTCAAAACAAACGCTCAACTCCTCAGGAATTTGACTACTTTTCGGGAAGTTGAACTTCCCCTTCTTACTTACCCCCAACCCGATATCTTAGAATGAAATTAAAATTCCACATATAATTTCATGCTTGTTGCTTGAAATTTAATTGGTCTGATCTAAATAATTGGGATGCTAATAATGTGTCTATGCTGATATATATGCATAAGTTAACCTTACAGTAATGGGATGTCTAGATATCATATTGCAGATGGTGTTTATTTTATATATGTTTTTCCATTGCTCATGTTAATGCTACTATGGCTCTTTAAGTGCTTCCTAATATTTTGGACTAGATGGTATGTGCTCAATGCAATTGTTTTATCTAGTATCCTAAGAGGCAGTATTTAAGAAAATATTTGTACTTGGTCCATGAAATTTTGGTGACCACATTGTGAGAACTACTATGAACGTTCATTAGTTGATGATAGTAATGTGTCTTTTTATCTTTGAGTTCCTATTTTCCATAGTGAAATACAGAAATAGGCTATTTATTTCAGTTTCTCAGTTGGTTAAAATGTTTTTTAAGTGGAAGTGGAATTGGTAATTGTTCAACTTCAACTAAACTGCAGCAATTGCGAAGGGCCAACTGTTTTGGTAGTTAAGGATAAAGAAGACTGCATCTATGGAGGCTATGCATCTCAGCCTTGGGACAGGCACAGTGATTTCTACGGTGACATGAAGTCGTTTCTCTTTCAGCTATACCCTAAGGCTTCAATTTTCAAGCCCACTGGAGCAAACAACAATCTACAATGGGTATGTTTACACTTTACATTCAGATGTATGAGTTTTGTGAGAAAAGATAGCTCTGAATTATAGTCTTTAAGTCATCTCTGGTTATTGTTTTTGGGTTTACAAAAAATAAAAAACCAGAGAAAATAGAAAAAGAAAACAATGTATGTGGGGTTAGCACCTAACAATCATGTAGCATGGGAATGGGAAAGTACAATACGAAATGTAAATGAGGAAACAACATTTTTTTTTTCCCAATCAAGAACGGAACACAAGGAAAATGTGTAAATATAAAAACTGTTTGGGTATTTTTGGAATTGTTTAAATTTCATATATAGGTACAAGAAAACATTTAAGAATATCATCTTTCTATGCAAATAATTCAAAGTTTTTCTTTAAACACATTTGTATTTGCCATAGTTATTAATGCAGAAAATACTACTTGAGTTAAAATTTTTAGCTTAAGACTACTAAATGCATTTACCTAAACTTTTTGACTTTTGATGGTTCTCGAGTCAAGTCGAGTTGAGCCTGGTTTTTTTTTATGACAATGCTTGTATTTTGAATTCAGTTGAGAGTATTAAATCGTTATATGAAATAAATTTTGCACTTGGATTGGCAGTGTGCTGTGAATTTTACTTCGGAAAGCATCCCAAATGGCATTGGTTTTGGAGGACGTGTAAATCACTTTGGGCTGTTCCTCTCGGCAAGTTTTGATTCGGGGCACACCTTTTCTTGCACCACATTTGGCAACCCGCCCTTGTCGAAGACAAATCGTATTATCCCAGAAGTAATAGAGTGTTGGGGGATTGTTCATAAAGGAATACAACAAGAGAAGCAGTATGCCCTGAAAGGTACTGTGTTGGAGAGATTCAAGGAGGATCGCCACATGCTCAACATGGTAGGCCTTGCAAATGCTAGTGAATGAATCAGTGGAAATTTCTACCCTATTTAGCCCTTTGCAATTCCGAACAATTACAAGGCATCATCTGATAGGGAAACACCTAGACCCTTCCTAGTTTACTCTAGAAGAGACACATCAGCTAATATAGGAATTTTGGAGAGTAAGAAAGGGCAATCCAGCTCAGCAAATTTGTTATATATATATAAGCAGTAATTGCAGGGGTATGATTTTTATGTTATTTGTTTTAGAGCAGAATTTTCTTCAGGCTATATTTATATATATGTACATATAAGCAGTAGGGGTATGATTATTTGTTTTAGGCATAATTCTCTTCAGGCACGGAACATTTTATCAGCGTAGGTAAATATGAGATATATTAAATTTAAATAAATTATAAATTTCAAATAAAACATGTTTTTATCTATAAAAAACACAAATAAAATATCTTTTTATGGTACAATTTTGATATATGTTTTATTTTTTTATCCTTTAATATGAACTTAATTATAAATTTTAAAATTTTAAATTTTAAAAATCTATAATAAATTAATTATATTAATATTAAACAACAATAGAAAGTGATACTTATATAATTTTATATTGTCAAATTATCCATATTAAGACTAATAATTTAAAAATACTTATAATTTTTGTAACATTATAAATAGAAAAAAAATTGTTAGTTAAATCAGAAAATGGTTAAAAGTATTAAATTTTGGAGCAAGAGAAAATATTATAAAATTTAATAATAGAAGGTTTGACGTGGATATGTGATGTAAATAAAATAAGTCTTAAAATAATTAAATGGATATTTGTTAAATGATGATCTTAAATAAGTGAAAGTGATATAGGCATAACTTACAAAGTAACGAGCACTATATTTAGGTAGGTTTTTTGCTATTTGTAGAAAGACTGAATTGAGGTTTGAGGGTGGTTCATGCCATAATGGGCATCAGGCAGGTTTGCCCCTATCTGCATGGGCATAGCTTGGGGGCTGGTTTAGATTAGTTATTCGTCTTTTATCTTCTTTCTACAGTAATTCATTTGTGGAACATCCATCAATGGAACAATAACTTTTTCTTCTCTTATACATTCCGTTGCTCTGTTTTCTCTTTAATTTCCTGTTATTGGCGTTCTAATTGGCATTCTAATCTCTATCATCTCTTTATACTGTATATTTGAATCTTCTCTTTATGCTGGAGTCATCTCTGTGTATTTGGTTGGCCCATAATACTAGTTTTTCCAGTTGTGTATTTCTTGATTGTCAAGTTGTAGTCTATGCTTTGTACTTCAATTCCCTTGATAATTCGGAATCTGGGGATGTACTTAAGGATGGTAGGTTTTTAATCTCTCAGTTTTCCAATGCTCATGTTCGTTGCTCATACTCTTGTCCAAAGCGTCTTGTATATTTGTTTTAGACTGTATATTTAACTGATATCGTTAGAACAAAACCATGTAAATTACAAATGCTCATTGTAATAAATTTAAATAAATGCTTAAAACGCCATCTTTATATAGCTTAGTTTTTACTGTATTAAAACTTATGTAGATTTGCACCAACGAATTCGGATACTTTGGAAAAATAAAATAAAATAAAATAAAATAGAAACTAAACTATTAGAAAGATAAATTAATTCATAATTTATCTATATCTATAACATATATAAAAGCACGAATGAAAGTGGTAGCATTTCTATAAAAAATTCTATTTTAATTATTAATTAATAAAATTTAAATCATATTCTAATAATGAATATATAAAACTATTTATTTATTTAGTATAAAATTTTTATTAATTTTCTATTAATACTTTGCTTTTCCATCCTCTTTCCTATTTTAAAATTTTATGTTTTTCCTAATTTGAAACCTTATTAATTAAGGTTAGAAATCATATTCAGACTTAAAAAAAAAAAAAAAAAAAAAAAATTCTTATACTCCTACAAAGAGTTCTTTTTCCTTTTTTACTTTTATATCTTGTTTTGCAAAATTTTTCCAATTTTTTTTAAAACTTTAAGCAAGAATTATAATTAGGAATTTTGAATAAAATATAAATAAATCTATAATCCATCTATATTTATATTATCTATTGTATATATAGATATGAGAATGAGGAAAATGACTGGAATGTGGGTGAAATCACGACCGGCAGTTGTGAAGTTAAAACTTCCGACAAGTTTTTCAAATCTTTCCAATGATGATCCGATAAAGCTAAGTGCATATTCCGATTCTTCTTGATGAGAGTTTTCCGTTGATGCCTTCTTTGCCCTTGATCTATGGACGGAGACTAATGGCCATTGTTGTAGGAGAGAAAGAGAACAGAGTCACAAAGCTAAAACTTTCAACAAGTTTTTCAAGGCTTTTTGATGATTGTTTAGCGGATCTAAAGATAAATTTGGATTCCCCTTGACGAGACCTTTCCATTGATGCCTTTCTTGTTGTCGAATTATGGCAAAAAAAGAAGGTGGAAATGGGTTGGGTTGTTTGACCCATGAGTATCGCACACTTTTCAACAGCTTTTTCATCATCTTCCGGCCACTAGTTGAGAAAATAAGACCATGATTAGGTTGCTATTGTCGAGTACTTTAATTTCATATACTCATTTGCTCTAAACGGTGCCGAAATTGAAAAATGAGGATTGGATTTGTCAAGTTTTTGAAATGGTACCTTTAAGGAAGGGTAAAATTTTAGTTTGGTTCTTGTTTGACAATTATATTTTGGTCCTTAAATGGTGTCCCATCAGGTGAGAAGTTAATTTGTTTAAAAATTTAAGCATGAGGTGTTAAATTGTGTACACGCAAACGTTAGGATTCTATTTTGGAAAAACCCAATAACGTTAGATGCTGATTTGTATATTTACTCAATAATATTAATATTAGTAGCATATTTTAATTAGAAAATTTAAATTATAATATTATTAGCATTATTAGTATATTCTAATTAGAAAATTTAAATTATAATATTATTAGCATTATTATTAGTATTCTAACTATGATATTATACTAAAATATGTATGATAATTGATTTTATATTATTGAATATAAATAATTATATTATTTTGGTTAAAAATTTTTACCACTTACTTGATTTTAATTTAGAAAAATATATAATAAGAAAAACATTTCAATCACATACTATATATTAAATATTAAAATTTTAATTCTTCATTCATAATTAAACTATAGATGAACGTTATTATAAAAAATAATAATATTATATTTAAGTACGATAACAACGAGTGTAAAAAAAAAAGAAAGTATAAATACTTTTACACTAATTAACTTATACAATATATTATTTTAATTATTTATGTAATTAATCAGTATTAAATTATAACTTAAAAAATATACTACCTCCGTTTTCAAAATATTGAGACTTGTATTTGAAGGGTAGTTTTTAAAAAGTAGAGATTTTTAGTATTTTTGTGTGTATTTGGACAATTTTGTCCTTTGTCTTTTAGCGGGGGAGATTTGGATTTTAGTGGGGAGAGGGAATAAAATAATGTTAGTTTATTGGTGCTGTCATGTTTGTGTGAGATGTGAGAGAGGAGAGATAATGGTCTGACTGACATGCGGCAGACACTGTCTTATGAGAGAGGAAGAGAGAGAAAAATGCGTAAGGTATAGACTGAAACGTTCGGTTACA
>CATIWJ010135950.1:0-12483 GCA_949640765.1 Croton laevigatus | reverse complement strand
AATTTACCGGTATTTTTATAGTTAAAGTATCAAACCTTATTTTAACGGTCTCCTTTATTCCGCAGTCCCTTTTTGTTTCAAATCTTCCTCTTTCTTTCCGGACGGACCTAACGTCATATTTATATACACATTTTGTAAGATTTAGGTCTAAATATTTTTCTCTAAATATTCTTTTTTTAATTTTGCTACTTAAATTAATTTCCTATAGTTATTTTGAATCGTTTTCTATTTTATCATTTAAAATGCCTAACTATTAATTAATTAGGACCTAAGTATAAATATATTTTTATAAGTCTACTGTCCATTTATTTTATTTTAAATGTTATCCATTTATTTCTATTTACTCTATTTCCTACAATTATTATTTTAGACCCCTTTTTATTTCCTATGTTAAAAATACCTAAATATTCTCTAATAAGTCTCTAAATATATTTATATATATATACAATACATGTGTTTAAACATACTGTCCAGATTATAATCTCCTACATATTCATCTATTATTTTCTATATAATTTATTTTTTTATAGTTATTAATTTAAATATCTTTTTATTCTCTATGTGAAAAATGTCTAAATATTAATTAATTAAGTCCTAAATATTTTTATATCAAAACTAATTCAATTTAATTGATTTACTATAGTTCCAGAATATATTCTAGGGTCTAAATAATTTATTTGGATCCCTAATTATATTAAATCACAAATTAATCAGGAATTAATTAATTTAATAGGCTTATGGGCTAAATTGAATAGCTAAATAAACTATCTGGGGCCAAAATATAAATAAAGAAGGGCGGAAGGACCTACTTGAAGACGTGCGTAAAGTTCTGTGGGTCGCGGCGTAAATACTGGAAAGCTGAGGCGCTATTCTGGAAGACACCAAGCAAAACGACGCCGTTCCAAAGCCTGCTGAAGCACGCCCTAAGAGAGTTCAATACGCTGTCGTCTTGGCCAAAATGCCGCGTTTCAGCCTCCTTCCTTGCCCGTTTGCGTTTGCAACGGGTTACTGTTCAACCCGAATACCCGATCGAAATCTTATGATTCTAATGACGAAGCCGACCAAGCGAGACACCGTTAGACTCGTCTTCTCAACGCCGATCTATTCGCGACTTCAAAATGGATGGATAATGGCCGAATGATGATGAAACTCGAGGAAACCAGTAACTGGTGGTTTTCCACAAACTCCGACCTGAACTCCCTCCTCAGATGGTGGTCGACCGGTTTCTCACGTCTAAGTTGCTCATGAAGTCTCAGAAGGTGATTGGTGGTATTGGTTTTTAGATTTGATGCAAGGTGATGAAATTTGTTATAATTTTCCTTTCTCTGCTAGTTTTTCAAATGCAGAATATTTCTTATTCTTTCCCTCTTCGTTTCTAAATATAACCTCCACTTCCATTCCCATTTTCGTTTCTCACCAGACCACCTATACATGTGTAAGGTCAGTCAGCTTTTCCTTCCCCTTTCCTCCATGTTTTCACGTTGTTTCTTGTTTCCAATGCAACAGAAGTAGACCATTCAGCTTTTGTTTCCACTCCACAACTCCCTATAGTTGCTCCCAGCTCCCATAATATTCTGTTCCTGCACACCCTTACTTTTTCCCCATCCCTTCACGTTTTCTTTACCAAATTTCAGAACCCATATCCTGTCTCTAACTTCCCATACAAACACTCACTATTATTATTATTATTATTATTATTATTATTCACTTTATTCATACTATAATTCACACTACATTTATTATTATTAGGTCTTCTATTATTTTTATTGTTATTGTTATTATTATTAATAATTATAGTTGTTGTAGTTATTATTATTATTATTATTTATTTATTTATCTAATAGTCTATTTTTATTTATTTAGTGTTTTATTTTTATTTTCGAAAGGGGTGCCTACGCATATTTATCCATATCGGAAGTCTCTCGAGATCGAAACGAGTATTTTTAGTCACTTTAAAATTTTTACTATGCTAGGCTAATTTTCCGCGACAAAAATACTACGATCGATTACTAATAATTATTTACTTAATATAAAATATTTACAAAATTATAAATTGGTCCCCCATATTATCCTCGTAATTAAAATTAGGATGTGTCAGTGGCGGCGTGTGAGTGTGGGTTAATAGTGGTAGGCATGAGTTTATTTCATGTGGGATGCTTAGGTTGTGCCATGTGGGCGGTTGGTCCCCCAGAATTGTGATGTTAATGGCTCGATTGTTTATGGTTAGTGAATCCTTAAAAGTAAGAAGACTTACATGAATTATTACTATTCTTTTTTTTTTTTTGGCTTTCTCATCTTATGTTGGGATTCTATGGAGTCTGAGCTAAAGGAGAAGCTGACAAGTTTACATGAAGTGAAAGATACAAATTTTTTGTGCTCAAGTTCGCACACATTTTGGAGGTGGGAAATCAACTGGGTTTGGACTGATATATGATTTGGAACTCATAAAGTTGGATACAGTTTTGCTCCAATTCTTGCAATATGATTTTCCTTCACTGTAGTGATTGGTGTTTTTAATTGCATTAATGTATTTTTATTTTTTATGAATTTTTATGAGTTTTATATATATTATGCCTTTTTTAAAATGTATGTTATTTTGTTTGTGCAATATATTTTATATTTAAATTTATAATTTTTATTTCAAATTTAGCTTGAGACACATAAAAATTTTGAGCATTTAACGAGCCGAATTTTGACCGAACTTAGCTTTTAATGAACTTTCGAGCAGAGCATTATTAAGTAAAACATCATCGAGCTCACGAGTCGAGTTCAAATTCACTTATTTAATAAATGAATCGAGTTTGAGCTCGACTCGGAGCTCATCAAATAAACAGCTGTGCTGGAATGGCTTGCAGCCTATGGAGGAGAATGAAAAGACAAGTCAAACGTCAAATCTAAATCATAAGACAGTCAGTGGATGGGTTGTCAATCGATAGGATTTTCTGTTCTTTTTATTTATTTCCTCTTTTAAAACAATAATTATTTTTTTCTTTTATATTTCGGAATGTATGCAATGCCCTGCAAAAGAACAGATTCAGATTCTTTTTCTAAAATTTTCCATTATATATACTATCATTAATTGATTTTTAAGAAAAATTTATTAGAGGTTTGGTTTGGTGTGATTTAGACAAATATTTTTCGTACTGAATTTAAAATTGTTTATATTATAAAATAATTTTTAAAAATATTAAACAAAAGCATAAAACAATGCGAATGAGTATAAAATTTTTTAAAGCTACTTCTCACTCTTTCATTCAACTTTTAAGTCTTCATTTTATTTTAAAAAAGTTAATTTGTTTCAATTTTATTAAAATGATTAAGATTTTACCTATATATTTTCCAATTTACACACAAATTAATAGATTTAGTAAACCATGCATATGACTTTATATAAATTATAAATAAAAAAAATAAACATTTTAAATGACAATGGAATATATATATATAGTATTCAATTTATTTATTTTTACAAATTTTTTAGAATTTTTTATATTTGTTACATTTTTGTTCGCTTAACTTAAATTTGATTTATTTTAATGTCTTAAATAATTTAAAAATAATTAATAAATTCTATATTAAAAATCTAACAAATGTAAAGTAAAAAATGATTAAAATTGAATGTTTACATTATAATCTATTATAATACACTACATATCTACCTATATTATATTGTGAAAGTTAAATAAATTTCATATTCTAAAATTATTTATATGAATTATAATTTAAATATCTTATTAAATTTGTATTGTAGACATAAGTAAATAAGTTATTAGGGATATAAATTTATATTATATGAAGATGATAATAACCTTTTAAAAATAAAATTGAATCCTTTAATTTTAATCTTAAATTGATAATAATTTTTATAATTATAAAAATAATTACTTAAATTCATTTAAAAAGTTATTTCAAAAAATTTAAACATTTTTAGAAAATTATAAAAATAAGCATATAAGTACAAATATTTATTACATTTACAAATATTTATGATAGGTAAGTATAATAAATAATACTACCCCCGTGTTTTCAGGTTATTTACGTTTCCATTTTTTGGTGTGTTTTTCATTTCCTTACGTTTCCATTTATGGTAAGTTTTGTAATTGTTTATTATTATTTTTTTATTAATATTGGTGAAAAAGTAAGTTTTTAAGAAGGTTAGTAATTATTTATTATTATTTTTATCTTGGTATTGGTGAAAAGTTGATTTTATTGGTATTGGTGAAAAGCAAATGTAAAGAAATAAAAAATACGGAGGTAGTAATAAATTAATCGGGATTTCCATATATATATATATATATATATATTTTTTTTTTTGGAGAAAGTATTTGAAGAAAGACGCCAAAATAAATTAGAGACATCCTACTTCTAGAGCTTGTTTGGTATATATATATTTTTAGGATCAATTGCGTATTTGGTAAAATTAGTTATGAGTTCAGCGTTTAATATTTTGAGTAGCTTTTATAAAAAAAAATTTGAATCTTTTTTTTTAAAATTGAATATCTACTTTTTAAAATGTAAGTTATGAGTGAAATGTCGAAAGGTTAGACTTTTAAAAAATACTACTTAAATAGATAAATTTATTTTAAAAATATTTCATTGAAGGATAGAAGAAATAGTTTTATCATCTTAATAGTAAATTTTAATAGAGCATGCTTGATTATTGTGTGCATATGATATATACACTTTATGAGTATATATGTTAGATGAATTGTATACTGTAATTTTCATAGGAAAAGGATGAATTCTACACTATTTTTGTTCTCAACAATAATGTATTACTATTTTTAATTCAATCAATACAGAATTTTTCTCCTTCGTTGTGTACTACCAAGGGGTTTTATAGCAACAAATCTGCACGTGCTAACTCTTGTCTCACGCGCAGCCAGAAACCATTTAATTTATAATAAAAATTTAAAAGGAAAAAGAAAACCTTTGGCGTAGTTCGTTTTGGGCAGCGCAGCAGAACATGAACCATTAAACCCTCTCCAGCCGACCCGACACGCTTTCCAATGATACCCCTCACCTATTCCGCTCCATCCATTTTTTTTTATAGTTATCAATTAGTCTATATTTTTTATATATATTTATATAATTTAGCTGCTTTATTTTTAATATTATATTTTTTAATCCGTAACTTTTTTTTCTTATCCTTCTAATGACTAAATTATTGAATATTTTAAAAAATATAATTAGAAAGTTAAAAAAAAATTTCATCAATATTAAATTTTTTAGTCTTTTTATTTTAAAATATTCAATAATTTATTTTTTAAAATATTATACTTTATAGTTATGGTATGGACTAAATAATCAAACAAGTAAAAAAGATAAAAATAAAAAAAATATATCTATTAAAAATTCAAGAACTAAATTATATAATATGTAAAACTACAATGATTAATTAATAATTATCTTTTTTTGTCTAAAATATACTCGTTATAAGGATATTACAAGTACTTTTTATGATTTTTTTTAGATACATGAGAAAAGCAGTAAATCTAACATAGGGGAAGGAGGTAAGGCTTGAATCCGGGTCTCTCTGGTAAAGAAATGGAGCAGTCAACTACTGCGCCAACTCCTTGGCCTTAAGTACTTTTTATAATCTGATGCACATTACTATTATAATTATATTTATCATCAATTACAAATTATAAAGTAAACTACAACTAGTTACAAATTACAAATTAAAACCCATAAAAAGCATTATCACCATTTGAACTTCTGACATGTAAAATAAGTGCATCACTCTAATTAATTAAGCTGGAGGTTGTTTGTGCTGCCCAACCCCATCCGCTCCTCCTTTTTCCACTTCAGTTCAATTATTTCTATCATTTTCAATGTGTCATTATCTTAATTTCTCACTCTCTCTATCTAATAATTCAGATTTTACTATTATTACAACCTTTTCATTTTTCTTAATTTTAAATTCAGAAAATATTTTCAAAATTAATTACTCAATAGCCTATGTTTTATTTATTCGTATAAGTTGATTCTATTTTCACTACTAGTATTAGTATTTAATATTAAATAAAAAAAATAACTGGAATAGAAATAGTGAGTGTAATGATTTTGTTTAGAGCATGTCTGGTAAGTGGTAAAATTCGAGGAGACATAAACACTGTTATGCATCCAATGTGCTTCTTACTTTGGATTATCGTTCCTAAGTCTCATAATTACCTCCTCAATTATACTTCTTTTTATGTTTAGTAGTAATTTTTTATATATGTTTTTGAGAGAAAATAATTTTTTTATATGTTGCTTATTATATTCAGTTAAAAATATATACTATCATATTCATATTCCTAAGGTTTATATGTCAAAAACTAAAAGGCTAAGATGTTTTCGCTTTCGAGTTGGTTTTGATTCTCGCAGTGGCAGACCCATATTTAAGAATAGAGTGTCGCTTGAACCCTTTTTATTTTCATATATTTTTATATAAATTAAACTATATGTCCTCTTAAAATTTACAAAAATAACCTCATATTAAATTTTTTGAAAATATCTTCTATTATACTCTTCATTTGATATTGACACCTCAAATAAAATTTATTAGGTCCGCTACTAGATTCTGGTTGAAAGTTGTTTCCATGTTGATTCTGCTTTCAAGCTACTTCTGCTTCTGAGTTAGTTTTGCTTCGAGTTGGTTCCGCTTCAGAGTTACTTTTACCTCCGAGTTGGTCTTGCTTCAGAGCTACTTCGGGTTCTGAGTTGGTTTCACTTTCGAACTACTTCTGCTCTTGAGTTGGTTTAGCTTTCGAGATAGTTTTGGTTTACAGCAAATTTCAATTTCAAAAGACAAATAGAGGCCTTATTAAATATTAAGCATGGTTACTTGTAAGCCAACTTAACATTTTGGAGGGCTCCTCCATTTTTTTTTTTAATTTTTGGGTTCGATCTTGTAATCATTTAACATCAGGTTAACCAATGATATATTTTAGCTTAGACTTTTTTTTTAATGGCAAATTAAATACTTTAATTAAGTTATTAGAATTTGAACTTTGACCTCAAGACATGGAGGAGATTTTAGCTTAGATTAATAGTTAATAAATGTGAGTGTTATATAATTGATACATATATATTAAAGATTTATTGTAATGTCAACAAGTCAAGTTTGACTTCAGAATGCAACTACTATAAAGGTTAAGATATATAAGTTTCTTACATCAATTGCATATATGGAATAATTGTTTTCGAGGTATTGGTTGGTTAGTGAATTAAGTAATGGTTTGTTATTAAGTTGAGACAAGATGAGAAGTTACTGAAGTGGTGAAAGGTTGTTGAGTAGTGGTCAGATATTGAGTAGGCATTCACTTCAAAGACTTAACTATAAATAACAGTTTAAAAGGTAGAAAAAACCCTTCTCAAATATCCAATTAATAAAAGACAGATGTACATTCACTCAATATTTGTAAAGAGATTCCCTTCAAGTTGATTTTGAAGAATTTATTGCATCTATTGCAATTCAATATATCTTGTCAATCATGTTCAAAATGTGCTTCTTCGCGTTTATTACACTTTATCATTGAGTTGATTTTGCCCATAGTAGTTGAGTCCAAAATTTGCTTCTATTTTGTTGATCATGTTCTAAGTAGCTAAAGTGCCCAGAAATTACTCGCTTTTCTTGCCGATCCTTAATTATATGAGGAAGTACAACTTGTCACTCTACTTTCACAAACATTTCATCAATTTTGTACCTTTTGATTCCCTCAGAAAAGATATTTCTAAACTTGTCACTTTGTTAGCGTTGATTACATATCTGTTAACATGACCCTTATAACTTACCAAAATCACCTCATCCAATAAATGTCAATCTTATTCAGTTATCTTTCTTGATTCCATCAGAGATGATTTAGCATTTTCATGATTTAAAAAGTCAACTTTTAGTAGTGATATTAGTGTTTAATCATTTACTATGAACACACTTTAAAAAGTCAACTTTTAGTAGTGATATTAGTGATTAACCATTTATCATGAACACACTCCCATAATCTAAAAATCAAATTTTTGAGTGCACTAAACATTCGAGTTCTTGAACACACTCCCATAATCTAAAAATTAAATTTTTGAGTGCACTAAACATTTGAGTTCTTGAAAGTTCTTTATAATTAGTGTACTATACACCTGACATGCTCACACTTACCCCAATTTATCAATCAGCTAATTAAATTGATTTGCATTCGATATTTAAAGTGAAAAAGAGCGAACAAATAATTAATACTTTGGTGTGGCTTGTTTGGAATCAACAGTCACTAGTTTGGCTTGTTTAATCTTTTGATTTTTCTATTTATAATGATGTTAAAATATGAGATCTCAATTTAGTACTGTACACTTTTTACCAAAAAAAAAAAAAAAAAAATTTAGTATCCTATACACTTGAATTTCACCAATTTGAATTATTCATTGTATGTTAAAAAAAAAAAAATTTTGTTCATTGTTTATTTTTTAAATTACTATATGTGCAGCCTAATAATAATAATAATAATTATTATTATTAAGGAATCAAAATTAGCATTATAATTAATCTGTCAAAGTCTATTCAAACATTCAGAGAAGACTTATCATTTGATGAAGAATCTACGCTGCCTTCTGGCTTTCTAATATTTCAATGACCAAGTAGAGGTGAAAGTCTAGGCCTCCTAGCCTGTTTAGGCTTAATTATATTGCATTATTAACAAAAGAAATAATGAAAAGTAATCAGTCTTGCTAGTGTATGAATTTGAATTGATAAACCGTTATATGAATAGATGGATACTCCAACAAATTTGGATAAGAAAAGAGTATTTAAAAAAGTTATTGGTTCTCAAGCCTAATCATATATTAATAAAGTATCTTGAGATAATTAAAATCCAAACTTCTTTTTTCTCTCACTTTTCTTCCTCTTGTGAACACAGGTTGTTGTTGGTTTTTCTAGCAGATGATAACCCCGCCAACAATTGTCTTCATTTATTTATTTTATTTTTTATCAAACAATCTTAGATTTATCAAATTTTTGAAATATTTAATGTTTTTTTATTTTATTATTGTTGTTCTTATTTTAATAAGAGTTTTTTTTCTAACTTTTAAGGCGAGTATTAGCTCTTCCTTCACAAGAATTTGATTCTTTTTCATAAAATTTGGTCATCCTTTTATATAGAATAGAGGATGATGAGAAGTTAGTGTTTAAATCTTTGCTGATCGGATTTTTTAAACAAAAAAAGAGTCGATTTATGGTTTAAGAATACCATTAAGCGAAGTGCGTGAAAATGTAAATATTATGGCTCCATCGACACGATCGAAAATTTAAGTATGAATTTTTTCATCTTTTAGTTATACTATTATGTGTTTTCTCGTTTATTCTAGATTTATATTTTCTATAAGTGAATGATAATGATATTATCTGAAAAAGGTTAATCATATTAATACCCCTCAGTTTCACACTACCTTTTTTTTTATATAAAATTAACAAATTAGTTAAATTATCTTAATTTTTTTAATTTATTCCAAGTATACTCTCATAGTTAAAGAGTAATATTATTTGTTGTTGCTAACAATTATTTATTATAAGATTAAATTAGTCCTTTAACTTTGACTCTCTAATTATTAAAGATAAATTTACTTATTAATAATCAAACTCAAAAAGGGAAAGTTTTCCAATATTAGAAAGAAACAGAAGAGAGTAATGTATAAGAGGTGGCTTCACACTATACGTCGTAGATGTTATTGCTCCACCCAACACATGTAACACCATTAATAGACCTTCTACTAAATTTAAAACTAATTTCTTTGAGGTTTGAAATTAGAAATTTACATTCAGAAACTAGCATACAAAAAACAGACTTATTAGCATAATTAGGATCAATGATAATGCGAACACAAAATTAAGTATCTAACTACATAATTAATTCGACCATATCACTATTTAATTATTTAGAGAAAGGGGAGAAATATGAGGGGAGATAGAGGAAAGCTTATTAATTAGAAAAATTTAATATTTAATTCTTAATATTTGGTTAATATTACTATTCAATTACTGAGTTTTGGCAATATTACACTAATATTCTTGACCTTTGACACTATTATACTATATCATACTTTTGTCTAGTTTTTAAAAATATTCTTAAAATATTCTGTCAGATTCTTAGAACATTCTTGAAAAATTTAACGAAATATTCTTAAAAATTAGACAGAAAGATAATATAATGTAATAGTATCAAATGTCAGTTACTAACTTAACAACATTCAACTTTCCATAAAATTTAACAAATGGATATCCAACTATTAAAATTAGTAAAATAAGCAACTCCTAAAAAATAATTAATGAAAAAATTTATTATTTAATCTTTGATATTTGATTATAATAACTATTTAGTCATTGACCTTTAACACTATTATATTATATCATCCTTTTATCAAGTTTTTAATAATATTTCAACAAATTCTTCAAGAATAATATTTTAAAAATCTGACAGAATATTCTAAAAATATTATTAAAAACTAAACGGAAGGAAGATATAGTATAATAGTGTTAACGGTCAAGGATAAAAGTAAATATTGCCAAAATTCAATGATCCATTTAGGGCTTAATAGACAATTTTAATACGAATTTTAAGTCAAATGACAATTTCAATATATTTTCAACTTTTAGACAAAATTAGCGTTGACTATATAGTTGAAGAAATGCAAATTAGGCGCAAAATATACTACATAATTATTATTAATATTCTAACATTAGAATAAAAATATCATCATTAAGTGAGATAAATTGTTCAATCAAACATTTAAATTGCTTTTTTTTTTTTTATTACAAAAGTTGGGGAATGATGCACTGTAATTTTTTATATTGAATTATATAATTCATTGAGGTAGTTTATATTTATGACATGTTCATAATAATCATATACTAACCTAACAACTCCAAGGGATTGGCCTGGTGGTGATGTAAGTTACCAATGATCAAAAGGTCTTGGATTCAAACCTTGGGGATAACTAAAGGCAAAAAAAAAAAAAAAAAAAATACTAGCCTAACAATTTATTAATACAAGAGCGAGCAAATTAAGGAAGATGCTTTAAATATATTAAATTAATTTCCGTATCCAAATCATGTATTATTCCATTGGGATTTGCTCTCACTTACGGATTTTAATAAATACTACTAACTAATTTATCTTAATTTTATACTCAATATTAATTTTATTTCATAAAATTTTAAAATGATTGAATTTAATTTTGCATGATAATTTAGTATATTAATTTTATTTAATTATAATAATAGAAAATTACTAGCTTTCTGCAATAGTATTTCCTATTTTGCCATATCTTTTACTTTTAACTTGCTTTTAATAAGTTCTAAATTAATTTTTAGTTGGAACAATTTCTTTCATATGTAATTTTTGTCATTTTTTGTGATATTTCGTCTCCTTTATAGAGTTTTTTTAATTTATTTATGTCATTTTATTTAATTTTGATTGTTCAAGATATAAGTGAAATTATTAATCTCTTTTGTTTGGAAATATCCAATCTTCAAGTATGGATTTTGCGGCCTGTTTCTCAATCAATATATTTTTCTGTGTATTTCAGATGCCATTTCGAAAGCATATAGTTTTCAAAAATGCTATTGCAGAAACTTTATTTTGTCATTCAATGTAAATAACTGTTTACCTGAAAATTAATCTATTCAGCAAATATTTGAAAACCTACAAATAAGAGATTTTAAATTTTTACTATTATAATTCTTCTTTCTCATATTCTCATATTGATTATATGTCAACTACTATTATTTATTAAGGAAACGTTTCAATTTTTTTTTTTAAATTATGATATAATTGAAAAAGTGAAAATAAAAAAAATGTGTTTATCACATAGTAACGCTTTTTAAATTAAAAAAAATAGATGAGTGCCCTCAAAATGTATAAATTTATATTCTTTTATTTTTGAATATTTTGTGCATTTTTTATTTTTATATTTTATTTTTTAAAAAAAATAATTAATATTATTATTTTAATTAAGTGCATATGTGTACAAAAATAAAAAAAGTGCTATTCTTTTAAATAAAAAAAGAAAACTTATTTTGTGCTATTCACTCTAATTTCCCTTCTTCTAAATATTAATTTTAGTTCTTTTCTAAAACATTGAAAATCAACGTTTCTTTCTTTTTATAGGCAAATCTATGTTAATATATATAAATTTTAAAAATTAATCATGTACAATTGCCTTTTTTTTTTTATTATCAGGGATGTGCATTTGAACCCGAATATATTGTGTGGGATGTACATTTACACTTATTATTAAACTAACTCATGCACTAAGATAGGGGTGCACAAATTCGGTTCGGTTCACCGAACCGAACCGAAATTGTAAAACCGAATTTTTTTTTGAAAACCGAATACCGAATTTTGAAACAAAAAACCGAATACACACCGAACCGAATTATTCGGTTCGATTTGGTCTCGGTTCGGGAAAAAACGAATTTGTCCATTTGCTATGTTTGCCTTATGTTTGCCTAAATTT
>CATIWJ010135774.1:0-27595 GCA_949640765.1 Croton laevigatus | reverse complement strand
TATCTCTTCCACTCCAACATCATAAATGGATTTTGATTTCTTCAACTCCATTGCTCTCCCTTTCCCTCTAGAGTTAGAATATCTCTTTGGTTTATATCCACAACAGCCTCACAGCGTGGCAGTCGACAGCGACCGTCGTGCTCGGGGGTAGGTAGGTAGACACACGTGAGAATTGGGCCAGTAGAGTGGTAGCTCAAACTTACGTAAATTGCCATGGAAAGGGAAACAAGAAGGGAGGTAGTTAGGGTCATTGATTAGAGCCTATTTCTGGTTAAATGCTGAGCTAACGTTAACCAAAAGTTTGAATAATTTTATTGCCCTGCCCGACCCTACCTAACTCGTCAAATACCCCAGAATGTTTTACGATAGAAATTACTGTCTCCGTCTTTTTTAATTCTTTACATCTTAAAAACATAAATACCAATAAATCATTGATACATAAATACTAATAAACAATTACTAATCCTTTAAACCACTTACTTTTTCATCAATACTAAAAAAAAAAAAATAATAAACAATTACAAAATTTACTATAAATGGAAATGTAAACAATCAAAAAAGACACCCAAAAAAGAAAATGTAAACATTTAAAAAAGTCGGAGGTAGTAGTAAATAGCAATTTTTAGTAAAATGCATAAAGTTTTATAAATTTATTAAATAAATACCAATTATATTCTTATATGCTGATTATATTTATTTATATACTAACGAATATATAATAAGTATATAAAAATAGTAACGTTTATATATATATAGAAAAGTGTTTTGTATTTTTATTTTTTGTATTTTTAGGTAGAAAAATGCTATATAAATATCAATTTATATAATGTTTATTTGGTAAAAATTTAGTTTATATAATTAATTTATAATTTATATACTGATAAGTTTATAAATATTAATTTTATATAATAATAAGTACATATTAATGTTACTCAATTTAAATACTAATATGTATATAAAAATTAATTTTGTATTCAGTTTTATTGGCAAAAATCAAGTTTATATACTGATGGGCTATTATAAAAAAAGTTCCTAAGTTTTTACCATAAATACATTTTCCACCCTGCTTATTTTTTTTCGGACATAAATCTCTCTAAATTTTAAATATTTTAAACAATTATATCCTTTTGTCTATTTTTTATGTTAAAATAACAGTAGAAGGACCAAACTGTAATTTTTACGTGCCATTTTAAAAAATAAAGAACTGAGGGACTAAAATGTAAATTGCCAAACTTCTCTTCTTCTCCTTCAGCCATCCCTATCGCCGGCTTTCTACTTCCTCCATTTCCGGCCACGCCAAGGCACCAATCTGTAGCTGTACCGCCACCACCGCCATTCAACTCATGAACCAAAGTTTCGGGACAGACCATCCTCAGTTTGGATCTGAGCTTTTCGAGATCCATGTAAGTGCAGAAAATGTCATCCTCAGATCCAAGCTCATCGAATGAGCTTCCAGATGAACCTTTAAATGGATCTGAGACAAGATCTAGGTCTTCTTTTCGAGATCTTCTTGTTGCAGCTGCTTCTTCTTCGACGAGGCTCATGGCCATAAACATCGAGTGTTTCACAGTGGTTTTGCGGTGGTTTCACGATGAAGGAAGAATTTATAAGCCCATAAGCCCGAAAAATGAAGGATGAGCGGCCGGAAATGGTGGTTCGATGAGAGAGAAGAAGAAGGTTGACGACGGAAAAATAACATTTCAATCCCTCATTTCTTTATTTTTTTTAAAATGGCCTGTAAACTTACATTTTGGTCCTTATACTGTTATTTTAACATAAAAAATAGACAAAAGGATATAATTGTCTAAAATATTTAAAATTCAGGGATATTTATGTCCGAAAAAAAATAAGCATGGAGAAAAATGTATTTATGATAAAAACTTAGGGACTTTTTTTATAATATCCCTATACTGATAGATATATGAATATCAATTTTATATATTATTGGTATATAAATATCATTTTTACTCAATGTATATACTGATAGGTATATATTATATACTAATCATTTTGTGTTTTCAATTTTTTTTATTTTTAAATTTTATAGGTAGAAGCAAAAGAAAAAGGATATAAAAAAATTGCTATTTAGTGAATTTATGAAAGTTCCTGCTAATTATTAAATCTAAACTTTAAAATATGTTATATACTAACATTTCCAATTTTTTTTAGTAATTGATTTATGTTTAAAACAACAAAAATTGAAAAATTTAGATACAACTGTATTTAAAATATAAGAGCATCTCTAATGATACGGTGAATTTTTTAATTTAATTGTTCCATAAGTAAAAATGTAATTTAAAAAAAATATATATCATCACAAATCTTCATGTCCATTTGAATGTATATCAACAATAGACATTCTATAACAAAACTAAACTTATATTTCTGAAGTGTCACTTAGATAATATCTGTTATAATACTAGCTACTATTAATTTGTTGCTTTTCAAACTATGGACCCAAAAAAAGAAAAAGATAAAGAATGTAAAGAAATTCCAAATGAATGTATTGTAGATAGATTATAGAATTAGAGAAATTTATTATTTAATATCTGATATTCAGTTAATATTAGTATTATTTAGTTATTGGATTTTGGCAACATTACACTTACTTCCCTAATGTTTGGTTAATTTACTATTTAGTCCATGATATTTGGTTATAATTACTATTTAGTCCTTGATATTTGGTTTATATTATTATTTAATCACATGATTTTGGCAATATTCTTGGAATATTCTTAGAAAATCTGACAGAATATTCTAAAAATATTCTTAAAAAATTGGACGAAGTGACAATATAGTATACTACGCCTAAATTGAATGACTAAATAGTAATATTGCCAAAATTCAGTAATTAAATAGTAATTATAACCAAACACCATGTACTAAATAGTAAATTTTCCTTAAAATTAAATGTCGACACTTACATATCCAATCACATCAACGTTCATATATTATATTTTTGTTTGACACATCAAATATAATTCATATTACTATTAGAGATGCTCTAATGAAAGTGGATAGCATTTATTTAATTGCCATATCATATAAATGAAAAGGTTTTCTTGAAAATCATCTCCAATGTTAATGTATAATTGATTGTTAAGCTGATATGTCAAAAGATATTGTTTAAGAAATCTTATGTTTCTAGAAAGTCTGCTAAATAACGTGGTACAAGATCCCAAGTTTGATTGCGGGTTAAGGCATTAAACTCATCAATCATGGCTCTCCATTATGAGTCTTTCAAGGCTTAGGTAATATTTGTAGGCTCGATTGGAGTATTAGTAATAGTGGTGAGATGAGCATATTTTTTGTTGGGTTTCACAATATTATTTTGTGACCTTATGACCATTGTTCATGAGGGACATTGATGAGGAGGAAAACAAGGTATGGGGAAGTTTGTAAGTGACGGTGCTAGAAAAGAGGGTGTTGCCATGATGAAATCAGTAGCTGAAGCATGTGTGGGGAATGTGGAAGGTAAAGTTAACTCATGGGGATACACAGGTGGTGTCACAGTAGGCAGAATGAGAATATTTAGCACAATCCACTCATCAAAAGACGATGTTGGTGGTGATGGCAAGTTCCTGCACAAATTAGAAAAGGGGAAAACATCTTCCACAAATTTCACATGTCTTGACGTATAAATACGGTTAATGGGAGGATGTAAACAATAATACACACTTTGACTCAAAGAATGCCCAATTAAAACACATGGAAGGGATCTAAGCTCTAATTTATGAGATGAATATGGCTTTAACCACATATAACAAAGGCAACCAAATTTTCGTAGCTTATGATAGTTTGGAGGAGTACCAAAAAGGTTGAGATATAGTGAACAGTTGTTAAAAGTTGTAGTGGGAAGGTGATTAATAAGATATGTGGTAGTGGCGAGAACATGAGGCCAATATACAAAAGGTATATTTACATGAGTCAATAGAGACAAACTAGTGTCAACAATGTGACTATGGCGATGTTCTGCATAGCCATTGTGTTCTAGAGTGTGCGAAGGAGAAGTAAGATGGGAAATTCCATTTAAGGTCAAATATGGAGTCAATTTTTCATAATCTCCACCATTATTAAAGAAAAACTTAATGATCTTACGACTAAAAAAATTTTCAACAAGAGCCCTAAATCTAATAAAAACATCAAATGTGTCTGATTTCTTTTTCAAATGGATAGAACCACACTTATTTTATAAAGTGATCTACAAAAATAACATAGTATTTGAATGTATCATGAGAATATGAGGAATCCAAACATTTGAGAAAATGAGTTCTAAAGGAGCATGTGAAACTAAAGAAGAAGAAGAAAAATGTAATTTGTGACTTTTATTCATATTACAAGAATTACAATAAGACATCAAGAAATCAGAAATTGCTAGATTAAAACTAGATTTCAAAGACCTTAGGAAATGTAATGATGGATGACCAAGACAATGATGCCAATTATGTTTAGGTAATTTGAGTGACATAAGGACTTGAGGCAAACTTAGACTCCATTCATAAACACCAGCTCTAGTTTGACCCTATAAAAGTGTTATGCCCTTCAAAAGCTCCTTGACATGAAAAAAAAAAAAGAGGGTAAGAACTCAATAGTGTTATTCTCACAACAAAATTGTGACATAGACAAAATATTACGAAATATAGAAGGAACATGCAAGACATTAGAAAAGTGAAAATTTGTAGAAGATGTAGAAAGTGAGAAATAACTAGTGTTTTGGATAAGGTAAGGTGGAGCCATCACCAATCACAAGTTCTTCAGTACTATCATATGAAGCATAGAAGGACAAATTTGCAAGATCATTTGTAACATGATGAGAGGCACCACTATTAAGTAACCATGCATTTGATTGAGCTGAGCTAGCTATCATAACATGGGCTTGAGGAACTTGGAATGGTGGTTGATAGCCCTTGTTTATAGCACGGATAGTGACTACATTTGGTACTTGAATAATCGGGAACTAACCTTGAAGACAGAGCATTAACTGAGTTAATGTCATTCCTCAAGGCACCATTGACACTTGCCAAGATAGGGACGTTGAAGGTAAGGAGCCTGATTATTGGTGGGAGCTAGAGCATGCCAAGTATGAGCCAGTTATGTTCCATGAGGATTGGAAGCCTTGGTGAGATTTTGGGCAAGATTCATAGTAGTAGGAAACATCAAGGAGGCAGCTTTGACAAAGGTAGTGAGTTCATTTGTGATCAACTTCTTATAAAGTTCTTCAAAGGAAATTGGAGTATGACAAGCATTCACTCATCAATAACATATTTATATTGTTCATAATCAAGACCAAGTAATACCTTATCGATAATGTCCTCATGATCCATCAGCTTGCCCATCGAAGCTAATAGATATGTGCATTGCTTGATGGCCTGCATATACTCGGTGATAGATTGATTTCAGTGGATAATCTGATTGAGATTACTCTTAATTTGCTTCAATATATGTTGCAGCAAGAACTTTCTATGCCTCTTGAGTAGTGCTGGTTTGAGACACAAGAGGCACAAGGTCTTGAGAAAGGGTGCCAAGAATTGCACCAAAGATCAAATGGTCTTAACGGAAACAAGTGAGAGCCTCGGGGTTAGCCACAAAAGGACCATTGACGGTGATTGAGGTGGGAGGTGATGGATAGCTATCGTCGATGAACTTCCATGAATCATAGACTAGGAGGGTTGCTTGGAGTTGAGTTTTCCAGGCAACATAGTTCACATAGGTTTTTTTGATGGAGTTGTGGACTTGAATATTGGCGAAAGGTTTGCTAGGTTCTGTGTGATTGGGGATGATTGCATCATTCACCATATTTAGAAATTTTTTTTCCCTCAGCTCAAATACCGTAAAAGAATTATGGAAAGACTTAGATAGTTCTTATTGATGAATGATACTTAGTTAAATAGACAAAGGAAAGTAATCTATCGTAACAGCAAACCAACCTTGTTGATCTTCATGCTAAGATAAGCTAATAAAAAGGAAACAAACTAACTATATTGACAGTAGATGAAACTATATAATTAACCCAAGTGCATAAATATAATGTAATAAACAAAAAAAGCAAATAAACATAACAAGCACAAAATAAATAAGAGCAAAATGATGAAATTATACTAACAAGGTAATTGCAACACATTTGGTTGCAAGAATAATAAAGAAAGAAAAAAAATAGAGTTAGAATAAATCTGGATATGCAACTCCATGTAAATCTAATGCAGCTTTAATATAATTAAATTTCTAGCTTTGCCATAAATCTAATTATCGATAATTTAGCCAGATTTGAGCTGAATTGGAATGGTGAGATTCTAGAACTTAAGAACAAAATAAATTTGAAGGGTTTTTGGGGAGAAATGACGCTTGAGAGAGAGAAAATTGAGTTTCCGTAGAAAAATTATTATTTTAATTTAAAATGGGTTGTTAAATTTTTGTTACTAAATAATTTAAAATAACCGCAATATGTTTTTAACTGTAGCATAATATATATATTAGCCATAATTTTTTTTTTTTTTTGTAGTTATATATTGTGGCTAGAGATGCAATATGTTGTAGTGGAAGTACAACCATTTGAGCAAACAGAGGACTGGAACAACATATAATAATTAGAATATTTTAGATTTTCTAATTATTCCTTAAGAACTAAATCATAATTTGCCATCCTAACTAAATTTTTTTTAGAACAAAAATTAGAAAAATAAAAAAAATTATTATTTTAATTTTTGAGATGCATCCATACAAATCAATCAAAGCGACAATTACTCATGTTTGTATATTACTCATTTTCATCTCAAAATCAGGGCCATCCAAACCTCTCATAACCAGCAATGACTGTTGGATCTCTTCAATAGAGTCTTTTTCATCGTCTCCACACAATCCCTTATTGCAGCAGTTTCTTTGGGGCTTAGATTTTGCTCTTTTAACATCTCTATAACCATATTTGAAATGGATTCTATATTTTCTAAGCTTAAATTGAGAGCTGCATTTTGTAATTGCATTGAAGGAGAAGAAGAAAAAGACAAAGAGGGTAAGAAGAAGAAAGAGAAGCTAAGTTATTGCGAAGAAGAGGTTTTTTTTTTTTAATTTTAATTTTTTGTTGGACTGGCAAATTATGCTTTAGTCACTGGTAAATTGAGAGCTACATTTTTTAATTGTATTGAAAGAGGAGAAGAAGAAGACCAAGATACTAATTTGTCTAATTCACCAAGATACTAAATTTATATAATACATTTCAAGAAAATATCAAAATAAAATAATAGAAATAATAATATTATTATTTAGAGAATTTGATAATAATAATAATAATAATAATAATTCAATTACTATAGTTTTACCATTTCTGATATTATATTTTTTAATTCATAACATTTTATTTATTTATTTATTGATCTTTTGCAACTTTATATAATTAAAATGATAAGAAAATAAAAATAAAAGACTAATAAAATTACAAAAATTATCAAATATAGAAAATTTAAAATAAAATTTGTACTAAACAATCAATTAAAAAATTAATAACTAAAAATATATTATTTAAATTAATCAATTTTAAAACTTAGAACATTGAGTAAAAAATTATTTGAACAATTAGGTATGATTTGAATTCTAATACCTTTTCTTTAACTAATAACTCCTTTTTTTACAATAAAATATGATCCATAAAAAATATATAAAAAAATAAATTTATTCATTTTAAAAATTATCTATTATAACGTCTAATAAATAATTTTCAAAAATATAATTATTTGTAATTCACATCTCCATTATATTTATTGGTATAAAAATAATTTTAATAATTAAAAAACTAACTAAAATAAAAAAATTGAAAAAAAATTATTTTTTATATATACTATTAATAGTATATTCAAATGCTCTAATCAATTATAAATTTCACCAAAAATAAATTAAATATATGAATAAATAAACACAAAATATATAAAAAACAAATAACACGAGTAATCCTGTGCAATAAATATAATAAGAAACTAATATTTTTAAAAATTATATATCCAAATTTTGTACATACTCTGAATTATTTATTTTTACATTTTTTTATCTAATATTTATAATGGTATTGTCAGGTATAATTATGTTAAATGTATAACTTATTTAATTTTGGAGAAAATTATAATTGTTTTATTATTTATTTAATAAGATTAATCCAATAACGGTTCTGACATACTCTATTTCTTTGCCCTTCTATTGCATGCTTTTGGGTGGACCAGCAGGCGGTGCAAGTGTTAAACAATTACAACAATTTGCAGGAATGGATTTTACATCAGGTAGGAAGGATGAATGAGTTGCAGCGGGTAAAGTTGGTGGCGGGAGCTTGGAGCCTTTGGTATGCGAGGAATGGGTGTCTATGGCGTCAAGAAAATGTAAACTTGGAATGGGTTCGGTTGATGGCAGTTTCAATAGTTCAGGAATGGCGAATAGCTCAGAATAATCGGGAAATGCCGGTGGTAGGAACGGTTGGGAACAATAGGTTGATTAGGTGGCAATATCCAACTATGGGCATGATTAAATGCAATGTAGATGCAAGTTTTATTGGTTCGCAAGGAAGAGTGGGTGCTGGTATGATCATTCAGGATTCTGGTGGAGGCATGGTAGCGGCGAAGTGTGTGATGCTTGATCCGGTTATGACAGCATTAGAAGCGGAGGCAATCACTTGTCGTGAAGCACTCTCATGGATTAAAGATCATGGATACCATAATGTGGTAGTGGAGCTGGACTCTAAGATGGTGGTTGATCAAATAAAATCATCAGTGTGTAATCGTACCTATGTAGGCTCTATAATTGATGATTGTAAAGTATTAGCGTCTAGTATTTGGAATCTTTCTTTTGCTTTTGTTAAATGGTCTGGGAATGAAGTTGTTTATATGCTTGTGCGAATGGCTTCTTCTATGACACATGTGGGAGAATGGTTTGTTAACCCTCCTGATTTTCTCCGCAATGTTCTCCAGGCGGATTTAATTTAATGAATTGATTGTTCATTCCAAAAAAATGAAAAAATAGTACTCTATAAGTATAAAAAAGAAAAACATTAGAGAAAGTTAATACTCTTTATCTAAAACCAAAACCCTAGTCGTCTCCTGCACTAAACCTAAAAAAAAAAAAAAGTTGAAATAATAATATAAACACTTCCAATAGCGTTTCTTTAAATTATAAATTACTTAATTTTGGAGAAAATTATAATTATTTTATGATTTATTTAATAAGATGAATTCAATGAATTTAAAAGAGTAGTAATGTTAAAAAAAGCTAAAGTAATAATTTTAGTATAAATTATTTAAAATGCAAAAATTTTAGTATATTCTCAACTTTGTAATAAATAAAGAATAAATGATGATTTTTATAATAATTTTAACATTTTTTTTAAATTAAGAACAAATTTGATATTTTTAAAATATTAAAATTGCTTCATAATTTTTTATCTTCGATAAATTTTACCTCTTTTTAATTTTATACTCAAAATACACATACTTTAGTACCATTAATTAATTTTTTCATAATTTTAAACTTATAAAATGTATAAAAATCTATTTTGCCATTTACTTTATTTTCAAATTATTTTTATGATATATTTAAATTATTTAGAATGAAATAATTTAAACTATTTATCTCATCTTAATTTAATTTCATTCAATTAATATACTAAGTAATTTAAAATATATTTTATTTAAAAAATAAATAATTTAATTATACATATTACTTTATTTAATTAAAGTATATATTATATTTTTTAAATTATATATTATTCCTTACAGATGCTGTTATATAATTACTTTCATACTGGTCTGAATAACAGGTTAGTGTTGATACAAAGTTTCGTATTGAAATTAAATTTGTCCATTAGCCAAAAAAAATTTAGTACTAAGTGTAAAAAATAAAAAAAAGTGGGGAAAATTAGTATTCCTTATCTGAAACCTAACCCTAGTCGTCTCTACTAAACCTTGAAATAACAGTATAAACACTTAAGTAGCGTTTCTTGGGCGAACCACTGTAACCGATCGTCGAGGAGACACAAGAATCGACAATCTTCTTCCTCTCCCGCCCAGAGGTAAGCTGTAGTTTCTATTTCTATTAATATTAAGTCGTCCCCTTGTTCGTCTTTCTCTGTTAGGGATTTGATTGTTTAGATTAGGGATTCCATTCAATCTGGGGTCTGGACCCGACTCTTCTAACTCAGCTGTTAATTTAATTTTATTCATTCATTCCCAATTTCCTGAAATTAAGGGAGCAGCCCGACACTTGGTTACTTTACGTTTCCATCCGTTTGCTTTCCGCATCGCCGAATGGCAATGGCTGGCCGTTTACGTGAATATATTGAATTTCGTTGATGAAAATATTCTTTAGTCAACTGAGTAGGCTGTAACTGGTGGAAATTTAAGTTTCTTGATTTTCATTATATATACCCTTGATTTTAGTAGCTGCCAGCTGATTCTTTTGTTTGTTTTGTTTTGGATTCAGCTGCAATAAGATTAACTTGCAAGGTTGCTGTATTGTCTTCTTAGACAATAGTAAATGGATTTTGATGAATATGATTACCTGGAGAAAACAGTTGAAAACCCTGAAGCTCATAAGGCGAAGGAAACTGCCAATGGTGGTGGTGCTGGTGATGATGATGCCATGAAATCTGGGGATAAAGAAAGCAGCCGAGGTTCAAAACATAAGAGCAGTGAGAAAGATGACGGCGATGATGACCGGCATCGTTCAAAACGTTCAAAATCTGGAGATGAATCTCGTGATTATGACAGGCATAAGGAAAAGGGTTCATCTCGTCATCGTTCGCCATCCAGAGATGGTGAGAGGGACCGGCATCGGAGTAGCCGGGAACATAGAGACCGAGATAGAGAGAGAGAGAAGGGTAGGGATAAGGAGAGAGACAGGGATAGGGAAGAGAGAAGTGAGAAAGAGAGAGACAGAGATCGAGATCGGGTGCGTGACAGGAGGGATCGAGATCGTGATAGTGAAAAGGACAAGGAGAAGGAAAGGGAGAAAAGAGAAAGAGAAAGGGAAAAGGAGAGGTCACGTCGAAGCAGGAGTCGATCAGAAAGGCATCGAGATGATCTGGATGAAAAGGATAGAGAGAAGAGCCGTGACAGAGAGAAGAGCCGTGATAGAGAGAAGAGCCGTGATAGGGAGTACAAAGAAAGAGAAAGGGAGAGGGAGCCAAGGGAATGGGAACGAGAAAGCAGGTATTCCTTATTTCATTTATTGTACCTATTGCTGCTATACTCAAATGCATCGTTACTGGCTTAACTACCAAAAAGTTTGTTTTAAGCTTTTTTTGTCTGTTTTTGTTCGTATCCTACTTTTCTCTAGATGGTGAGTGATTATGAACTTCACATTTTTAGTTGTTAGTTGGTGATTCATGAAATAGAATGTTTATTTTACTGTATCATTTCATTTAATGGAGAGAACTCATGGACATTGAAAGTTGCTGCAGTGCAATATTCCTCTCCTGTTGGTGACATTGAGGAATGTCTTGCACTAGATTATAACAATGTATGAAAAAAATAGGACAATTACCATGTTTTCTGTAATTTTATACTTGTGGATTCCTAGATTTCACTAGATTGTGCTTGCTTCTTATCCTGTTCCTATCCTTTTGTCTGGGTCTCATCTTCCCCATCAGCAGAAAGAGACATGCATGCAGTATGTGCAACCTCATTTGAGATATCTTCCACTCATTTTTTGGGGATTTTTGAAGTAGTCTGGGGAAGTAGATGCAAATAGTTTTTGGCATGTATATAACCATATTGACCGAGCCCAAATCAGTTGGATGAGTCAGAAAGGAGTATTAAGTTTTATGATTGAACTCTGTCTAATTAACACTCTAATCTAATGATTGGTTATTGACCTGGCTGGTGTTTATTGGGGTCCAAAGAAATATTGAATTAAATTATTGGTTCCTGTTATTTATTTATTCTCGTGTAAAGCGACTACCCAATTCTTCTTTGTTCGGTTCATTTGCATGATAGAGTTCATCATAGTACTAAATTAGGGTATGTGGCTTTGCAACCTTGTCAACTGTTGTGTGATTCCATTGCCCTTCCCAATCATATGTTTTTTCTTTCGTGGAGGGAATGTGACTATGAATTCTTGCCTCTTTTAGATGAGGGTGGGATTTGTGTACAATGGTATAGGGGAATTTTTTGTGATCTGATAGATAAGCTTCTCTAGCTCTTAAACTTTTCGGACTTGCACATCTTTGATTGATAGTATCTCAGGGTAACTTTTGCAAACTATCTAGGTGTTAAATGTATTAAGTATATAGCCTTCACTTAGTTGGGGATTCTTTCTTTTGCTATGGATAAATGTATCTGATCCAAATCTTCTGAACTCTGACTGACATGATGATAACAGTTGTACTATAGTACTTTGGATCAACATATGTTCCTGTGGTGATCTAGAAGTGTTTTGTGTTCTAAAAGTGAACATCTTGTGGAGATGCTGGCTTCTTATATTTAGGGCCCTCTTATGTTTGTTTCCCTCCACCCTTTGCACATAGCTTTCATGTCCAGCTCTGTCTGATCATGAATCCTATGTTGCATGGAATAACACACAATTTGAAGGTGCTTCGTCTTCTTTGATTCATGGCTTTTTGTGTTGTCCATGTCTTTTATCAAGTGCAATTTTCCAAGTCTAAAAGGGTATATATATCTACACTATGGCACACTGAATTAAAAACTAATAGCTTTTGAGTTTCGTATAGTTACTTGTGATATTACATGTCTTGAAAATTCTGAATATTGAACATCAGATTCTGGGAATCGCAGATGTGCTAGAGCAATCTTCAGATGGTCTTTCTGGCATTGGGGCCAGGCACAGGAATTCAGTTCATGGGTTATATATGTTTCTTCATAGGCTTTGTGGAATCATCTAATACCTAGCACTGCAAGATTGGGTTCAGTGTTGAGGTTTTCCTGGGGTGGTGATGCCATTCTGTGGTTTCCATTATCAGACCTTTAAACTTAGTTGCTTAATTATATCTATTCTGTTGCAGAAATGCTGGTGAGAGTGGCTTTGCTTAAGAGAAGTTCTTCATCTTCTGATGCTTGTGGGGAAATCAGAGTTCAGTGTGCTAAGACTGGCCTCTATCTGGCCCATGTTTCTATGAACATATTATGTTATCAGTTGAATGTGTATCTTAAACATTTAGGCTTTAGATGAAGGGTGTTGTCCATAAAAGTTAAGGTGTTAGATGACTAACTTCTCTATGTTATGCTGTACTCAAAATTTGTGTGCAATTGTTCTCAAGTTGATATGCCCATTTCAACTAGAAGGGATGACCTTAGAATACTTGTATTAGTCATATTATTACTCCAGTGAGATTGTTTTCTTTTGCGTGCTCCAAGTGACTGTCTTCTTTCCTCAATTTCTCTTAGGTAGTAGCTACCTGTTCTTCAACTGTTCCCTTGCTACCACACCCCTTCAATTTGTTCTCATAATGTTCATGTTGCCAATTCCTTTCTGCTATCAAATTGAATAACTTGAAAGTGGCATATTGAATAGGTTCTTGTTCTTATATTGCATTACTGTGATTACCACATCATCTTTTACAGATACATTCTTTTAGCAATTCTATCACCTTAAATGCTCCATAAGTTTCAGTTCACCTGCCTGTCGTCAGATTTTTAAAGAAATAAATGGTGATGAACTGTTGTATTTGGCCTTAAGAAATATATATACATGATGATACATATATTTTGTTTTATTGGGGATACGCTACTTTAAGTGGAATCTAAGTTTTTAACAGGTTCTAAACTATTGCAAATAGGTGCTTTGGTATTGCCATCGATACAACTTGATGATGCTGTTTCCTTTAAGATTATGTTTTTATAGAAGGTAAAATTTTTTTGATTCGTTATTCGAGCTTGAATTTTTGTACTTGACTCTGTGGTCTCAATCTTCCCTTTTCTCTTAGCCTTTCGATATTCTCACATTTTGGTTCTTGATGAACTTTAATGTCACAATTCTTAATTTCAGCATGTGCATTCATCAGTCCTGTTATGTTAACTTTGTGTAGTTCCCTGCAGGACCACTTTACAGGGGTTTGGCGTTTTTACTCATAGTGGAGAAATTTGATGCCATTTTGGGATTGTTCTTTTCTGCCTTGTATTTCAATATAAAGTATAAAGCAAACTTGTTTAAACTAAGGGGCAAATGTCCTTCTTTCATTTGAAGGAGCTAGATATTATTATTATTATGTGGATGTGTCCTGGTTCGTGGCTTGTATTGCCACGGAAACTGTTTGTTCTAAGTTTTGCTACTAGTCAGACAGTTGTGATAATTGATTTTCTTTTTTATTATATTGCAGAAGATATAAAGAAAAGAAAGAAGAAGTTGCCGAGCCTGAAGCTGATCCAGAACGGGATCAGAGAACCGTATTTGCTTATCAGGTAAATACAGATCTGTTTGATCTGAAGGGTTAACTTGCATTGTTGCATTATTGGTTTTTAATATAATCTATTCTGCTGTGATGCTTAACTATTTATTTTGGCAAATGAATTTTACAGATATGTCTGAAGGCGGATGAGAGAGACGTATATGAATTTTTTTCACAGGCTGGCAAGGTTGGTTCTCCAGAAGTTGATAGCTATAATGTTTGTTGTATAGTTTTCAGTTTCTCTGTCTATGCTATTTTCTGTCATGTGTAACCTGTGAAAGTATTGTTTTGGAAGTTTTGTCAACTTAGGAAGTTCTATATTTCATAGTCTCTAGTCTTCCTATTTGATGTTTTTTCATAGCTATAATTATTGATGTTGTTCTTATTTTGCTAGATTTGGTTTCCTTATTTACAGGATTCCTAATTAGGGTAGGGAGAACTTATATTTTCCCTTATGTAAGCCTCTTCTACACAAGGGCACATCTTAATCCAATAAAAAAGAATTAAATTTTAAATTTCAGAGGTTGATGCTCTCTTTTCTAACAAGTTTTGCGGTGGAAACTCTCTCTAACAAGTCCCAAGGTTTGAGCTCCCTTTTAATGGGCTCACAAACTTTAGCTTCAATGTTAAGGAAGAATGATGACTGTTAATGACACATCCATTATGCAATCCTAAGCTAGGTTTCTTAACAGCATCTCCTATTAGATTATAAAATCTTCTAATGGTGTATATGTAAAGTTATTGCGGGGCATCAAAGTTATAGGAAAGATTGATCTATGCATGCTGTAAGATTTCCTGAAGCTTATATCTTCATATTTGTAGAAGCAAATAAGAAGTCTAAGTTTTAACTAGAAAGCAGTGATACTAACTAAAATTCTCTGTTTCTGCATTCTGTGATTGCAAGAATAAAACTTGGTTCATTGTTTACATTGATTTGTTTGTTCTTCCTTTCTAATATTCCTATCCAATCTCATCTTCCAGGTTCGAGATGTACGTCTTATAATGGATAGAAATTCAAGGCGTTCAAAGGGAGTTGGGTAAGTCTTAGTCATTAAATTGAAGAAAGCCAAATTCTTGGATTTTTGGTATTATAGTTTATGATGGTAATGCTTGTATGACGTTTTCTTTTCATGGCTGCATCGAGTTTTGAGCTTGAACATGATCAAGTGTTAGTGCAGCTAACATTTTAGTGGTTGTTGTACAGGTGTATTTTAGTATAACATAATGATATTTAGAGCACCTACTTTTGAGATTTCCTATTTCAATACCTTATTGCTGTAGACTCTGCTTCTACTTTTTTTTTTTTTTTTGTGCTTGTATCATGTAATTGTGCTTGAGTGAAGGAAAAAAGAGTATTGGTATGAAGTTGCTTGATTTTCTAGTAACCTATGGATTGATTTTATATGAGATTTAGCTTTAGTATCGTCACATGACTTCGCCATTCCTTCCATCCCCAATTACAGTCTCTCTCTATAGTTTTCATTTTTGGTCAAGGAATACATATTATCTCACTTGAATTTGGATGGATCATTGAATGGTTGGCGGGGGCAAAAAATAAAAGAAGGCTAAAAAACAAAGAGCGAACTTAGGCATTTAGGGTTCAAAAGATAAAAAGAACAAAGGTAGAGATAGGGAAAGAGGGCTTGCTAGTGGTAGCCTAGGGTTTGTGGAAAATTGATTTGGGTGATTTGGTCTAGGGTTTGCTACCACAGTTTATTAAGAGCAAAGTTGTCTTTTCTCACAAATAGCACTGAGTTTCCTGGAAATGGAAACTTCTCTATATACATCAGATACCCATTTTTAAAAGTTTTCCTATATATAAATATTGAAGATGGAGTGCATTCTTTTGTGCCTATTACATGTCTCTTGTACAATGATAGAGGAACCCTTCATATTGAAGTATTAATGAGTGGTAAATAGGAAAATTACTGTGATCTTTTCTCTTTCTTTTTTGAAAGAAAGGACATGTATTTGGACATCCAATAATTCTATAGTGGCCAACTTTTTTGTTTTGACTATTTGCACTTCTGCAGAATAATGTAAAAGGTATTTTATTGCAAGTTGTTGCTTAGTTTATATACTTTGCCTTGTTCTGTTGTTCCCAATGAATGTTAAGGCACAGACAGAAAATCGCTATAGCCAGAGTGTTAATATATCTTTTAGAATTAGTGCAGGGATGATAATCCTATGGAATACATGTGGTTGTATTGAAGATGCTTATACTTGTAATTTAGACTGTTCTGTGGTTGGATGGTTTTTGTTGCTATTTTTGTTTCCCCTAATTTGGTTTGTCTTCAGGTATATCGAGTTTTATGATGTGATGTCAGTCCCTATGGCCATAGCACTCTCTGGCCGGCCTCTTCTTGGCCAACCAGTAATGGTGAAACCTTCGGAAGCTGAAAAGAACCTCGTCCAGTCTACCACAACTGTAAATGCAGGAGCTGCTTCATACTCTGGAGGGGCTAGAAGGTTGTATGTTGGCAACTTGCATTTCAACATAACAGAGGATCAACTTCGTCAGGTTCTTGCTTTTAACAATCTGGAATAGTTTTTGAATTACATGTGACCTAAGACTAAATCAGATAATACCATTCCTCCAATTTCATTATTCCTGGACTTAATAGGTTTTTATTATTTGGTCATATCTGCTCTGTTTTTGTTGTAGGGAATTTTTATGTTGATGTTACAACTTGTAATAATCATATAGTTTGCTGACTTTTCAGGTTTTTGAACCATTTGGTACTGTGGAGCTGGTGCAGTTGCCTCTTGATGAAACTGGGCACTGCAAAGGCTTTGGTTTTGTTCAGGCAAGTTAAGAACACATTTTCTTGACAAAACATGACAAAAATGAATTTACAGAAGATAATCAAATGGAAATATTGTAAAGCAAGGTCCTAATTCTATAATTTACTTGAAAGTGGTGTTATATGTTACATGTGATACTTGATTGTTTCTAAAGCCATATAATTAATTTGTTGCATGGTTTAACTACTTGTCTGTAAACATGTGTTCAGAGGAAAATATCATGGGAATATGATTCATTTTTTTTGTTTCCTTTACGTCCCCATGTTTAGGAACTTGTATTTTGCTTAATAGGAGAGAGAGTATAGAGAAAAGAGGTTACTGGTGGATATTGCATGCTGATGGTCTGATGATAACAATGGGACCGGATCACATAACCATAAATGTGCCTTTCTTTTAACGAGTTTGTAAAAGTTAACGAGAAGATTCTTGTAGAAATTGAGCGTGTCCTTGAAAATACTTAGCATGCACTTTGACAGGGGGTTGCACTTTTTTGTTCTACTGATTTTTAATGTTTTAAAAATGCCAAAATTTGAGTTAATGCAGCCTTAACAATAATAGTAGTATTCTCTACAGCCAACTCTCGGCTTAATTGCAATATATGGAGAAGTATATTAAAATTTACTTTTTCCCATTGTAGTTTGCACGTCTGGAGGATGCTAGAAATGCCCTAAATTTGAATGGGCAAGTTGACATTGCAGGCCGGGCTATCAAGGTAATTTGGTTTCCTCCTACATCAGCAGATGGTCCATATTTGAAATTAATATGCATCCCTTTTCCTTTATGTTTAGGTGTCAACTGTTACCGATCAAACAGGAATGCAAGACGGCGGGACAAATGCTGGTGATTTTGATGATGATGACGGCGGTGGCTTGGTAACTCTTATCCTATCTATTCCTGATAGCGAATTAGATTTGCTTTGCTGTATTCAGTTCATTATATTTAGTTAGCAAACTCAATGAAGCCAACGGTATCTTGGTGAAATTCAGGCACTGAATGCACGTTCTCGAGCTATTTTGATGCAGAAGTTGGATCGCAGTGGCACTGCCTCAAGGTTAATTTTGCTGAGGATGACTTTTATTCTTTTGTTTCCATGTTTTGTCTGGCTGTTCTAACCTCTCCCTCAATTGCAGCATTGCTAGTTCAATTGGAACCCCTGCTGCTGCTCCTGGCCTCACCATACCTGCTGCACCAATCGTAGGTGCTGCACCTGGAATTTCTACTGCTGTTGCTCCTATGCCAAGTGCTGTTCCTGGCCTGCCTGGACTTGCAGGTGCAGGCATCCAACATCCTGCTACTGCAGTTCCTTCTGTTGATACGATTGGTGTCCCAAGTGAATGTTTATTGTTGAAGAATATGTTTGATCCAAAATTGGAGGTAGGTTGACACACACTCCGATGACTTCAAATTTTTAAGGGTTGGTTTTATCAGTTTCGCTCTTCTTGTTTTTGACCTAAACTATATTAAATTTTGGCAGACGGAACCAGACTTTGATTTAGATATTAAAGAAGACGTTCAAGACGAGTGCTCCAAATTTGGAAGTCTGAAGCATATATATGTAGACAAGTAAGCCTTGTTTCTTTTTTCTGTCCTTTTAATGTGGGGAACATTTGCTCCGATGATTCTAACTTCTAAGACGTGTTTTCAATTTTGGGACAACACTTAGAAAACCTTTGTTTTAACAAAGTTTCAGTTCTGGGATTGTGATCCTTTGGTTAATTAAAAGCCTTTTATTACACAGATTTCTGAGGTTGCTTTCATTTATCTTTCCTCTTAAAACAGGAATAGTGCAGGTTTTGTATACTTGAGATTTGAGAATACACAAGCTGCTATAAGCGCACAGCGGGCACTTCATGGAAGATGGTTTGCTGGGAAGATGATCACTGCAACATTTATGGTAACGAATTCTCATTTTATTTTTTCGGACTCACTGTAAGAATCAATCTTGCAAACTTAAGTTTGTGTTGGGTACAGGTGCCCCAGGTTTACGAGGCCAAGTTCCCGGATAGCAGATAGGACTAGAGATTTTGGATGTCAGAGACTATGAGTTTATGTTAATTCTTCATTGTACTGCATGAATGTTTGAATTAAGAAGAGTGTAGTTAGCTTATGTTGTGTTTTCAAATGTAGTTTATTGGTTATCAAAGAATTTTGGAGTTGATCATATTACTGGAAAAATGGAAAATTATTAGTTTTTTCTATTTTTATTTGCATCCTCAGCTAAATATTTGATTATATTAAATTCATTTGACCGTTGAAGCCTTTCAAACTGTTGTAAATTTCGGCAAGATCTCAAGGCTTCTGCGATGCTGATTGTTGTCATGGAATTGCCATGGAATGATGTTTTTCAAGGATAATATTCTGCCACCGAATTATTGAAAATAGCAAAACTGGTCAAAAGTTTGGTTTGTTTATAAATTGAATTCGAATCGAATCAAATTTTTTTCAAATCAAGCACCAAATAGGTCTCGAACCCGTTTGATTCATTTACTTTTATTTCTGTTTTTTTTTTTTTTTTGAAATCATTTTATTTTTGTTTTCTTTTAAAACAATCTATTCTCAGTAATCTTAAAAAACACCCATATAGTGAAAAAAAATTACTATAAAGTTTTGAGTAATTACTTAGTCTCTCTAATTTTAAAACTAAACTAAAATATCCTTCAATTTTGTCATCATTATACTAATTAGTCATCTTGTTAGTATTTTCTTAATTACTCCGTTATTTTAGTAAATTTACAATTTTGTCTATGTGTTTCACCTATTATAATTTTTTATGCCTAAATTTTTCTAAAAAATATACTATTTTATCCTCCTTTTTTATTCCGTTAGCCTAAATTGTACTAAAGTTATTTAACATCATTTCCCCCTTAAATTTCTTATAAAAATAATATGATTACCCTTTGTTTTTATGGGCCTAGTTAAGAGGGGGACAGAACGGTATTTTAACCTTCTTCCTCTAATCAAAGGATCAATTTGGTAATTTACCACCCAAATACCCATTATTCCAGCCATATTCTCCATACAATGCTGTCTTCGGTTATCACAAATTCACAATCCTGCAATTTAGGACATCTAATTGTTGTAATATGTAATATTAATGTGTTAATTATAATTTATAATGTATGTTTAAGTAAAATAACACTTTAAATTAAGAAAGCAAAATGCAGCTTTTCTTTCTTTCTTCCCTTCCATGAAATTCACATCCATACCATTTTTGACCGAATTTTGAAGTGATAAATGGGAATTCCACACTTGAAAATTCCATTTAAATTTGAAGCTCATCTACTAACTTATCACTTGAAAATTAAGTTTGATGGATATAAAAACAAGAAGAGAGAATTAAGTTGTCCTTTAAAAGAAAAAAAAAATCTCTTACATATCTAAATATTAGAGTAGATGAAAAATTAAAGTTATCAGTGCAAATGTGCCACAAAAGATGCACAGTTAGGAATCCAAACAATTAAACTTTTTATTAAACAGAGATATATACAAACAATTAAACTATCATTATATATTGAAAATCACTAAATTTTTTTTTTATTGGTGCAAGCCAAATTTTAAAAAGAAAAAAAAAATCTATGAAGCAACAAATACAAATGATTTTATAAATCATAACTACGTGAAAGATTAAATTTAGATTTTGTAAAATGAAAATAGAAAGATTGGGACAAAGAAAATTCAATTTTGGAGAATAGAAAATGGGTGAGTCTGATATATATATATATATATATATTTTTTTTTAGAAAATAAAATTATAGATTGTCTGTATCTAGTTTTGAGATCAATTTTAGGGTGTCGCAGTTTACAGATTTGACTCTGTTTAAAAAATATCACATAAAATAATAAGTAGAACTGTTGAGACTGTTAAACTCAGCAGTTCTACTTATTTTATATGATATTTTTTAAACAGAGTCAAATCTGTAAACTGCGACCAGCTTAAAATTGATGTCGGAACTAAATATAGAGAATCTATAATTTTATTTTCTAAAAATAAAATAAAATAAAAAAGAGATCGTCCTTTTCCCAATATTCTATTGCATATGAAATTGATAAAAAAAAATAAAAAATTAACAAAAGGAACTAGTATAACATTTACAAAGTTGAAGGATGTTTTAATTAAGTTTTCAAAATTGGAAGGACTAAATAATTAATTACAAAATACCTGAGAAATTTTATAGTGCTTTTTCCATACAAAAATGGAGAGGTGAAAGATAAAACATATTTGGGGGGTAAAATTGCAGCAGAAGACTTAAATTATAGAAGAAAAAGAGACATAAAATGGCATATTTTAAAACAATTTCCTATTCTTTAATTGAAAAAGTAATTAAGTTGCTAACCATCTTGAATTGAATTACAGCTACTAATCTTATAGACTTGTTGAATGACCTAACAACAAAATGGAGCTAAAATGAATTTGAAGTTGCAAGTCAAAGCAAGATTAGGCCCAGAAATGCAGCTGATACGAGGAACTGAAATCTAAATGCTTGAATAGTCACACTTGAACTCTCTCCTTGAGGACTTATAGGTCCAAATGCAGAGGGTGGGAATAATCGCCCGCTCCCGCTCGAATTCGAACTGTTTCAATCAAACCAAAAGTTTAGAACCGTCAAATTAAGCAAATGATTCTTATGTAAAGGAAAAAAAAGTGGATCAATCATGATCAAATCTGGATTCTCACCTTCCTGTAAAGATACAGGATCCATAACCTGCAAAAGGGTGCAATTTGTTAATGAGAGACAAACATAAACATTTTAAAGGAACAACAACAGCCATAAAAGTATCGGTTGCAAATCATTTCCCACTCTTGTCGAACAAGTGCATTTGTAGATTTATATATAATCAACCCCAACTAGTTTGAGATTAAGGTTTCAAGATAAGATTTTTAAATACCTGATGAGTGTACTGAAGCATTGAAAATCATTTATATCAAGTAGGCCTAACGAACTAATTTAACTGAATCTTCACAAGTTTTTACAGTCATTTTGAGCACCTCATCCATTTCGACCCCAGTTTGAAGATTTATAGGTACTTGAAATACTAGCGGTCAAAATTGAAAAATATTTACTGTTGCTTCCATCTTCCAAGACACACTAGTCTTTAAAACCAGAGATCAATAATTACTCATTGATCAAAGAACCAGCAATATAAGGTTAGCCGGGACATAAAAAAAATGGAAGAATTCAGTTGAATTTCATTTCCCAGGTGTTGTCAGCAGACATGACATCGGATGTCATTTCAGAACAAGAAAGGAAAACAGCAACCAACCAATAATCTCAAGTTCAAGAAATGACAGGAAAAATGAGTGGAACAACTTACTAGGATCAATTGTAGTTGTCGTGGCAGTGCCATCAAAATCACATGTTCCACCAGAACTACGCATTTTCTGATAATAATCATTGTAAGCATAAGAAGCATGGCTCTGGTAAGTATTAGGAAGAAAACATGGGCGCCCTTGTTGGATGGCAGTACAGTTAGCCCCACCTTGCCCACAAGCCCAATCCAGCCCTTCTTTCAACTTATCAGAATCTGCATTTTGTTTAGCAATACAGAAGACATCAGAAGAATTTGCATTAGCAGAAGTACTTAACCTGAGAGAATAAACTGCAGTGCCATTAGTGAAAAATATGCCCCAGTTTTTCTCCGATACAGGTCCTGGCCGCTTGTCTTCATTGAATAACTCATAGATATACGTATTAATGGGTATGTCCGGCTGACTAGGCGGACCTGAGTCATTGAGAACTCGTCGGATTAAGTTATTATTGAAGGTCTCAGCATTGTCAGCCGTGGCATCAGGTTCATTGGCACCACCAAGCCAAGGCCAACCTGTTTCTGTAACAACAATAGGGATCCCAGAGACATTGTAAGCATCTATGGCATAGTAGGTAGCATCTACCATAGCATCAAACATGCTGTTATAATGAGAAAGAGTGTTGGGATCAACAATCTGCTTGACAGAAGGAAGTGGTCGGAAAAGAGCATAGTCAATTGGGAAAATGCCATTCCCAGTAGTGTATCCATAATAAGGATATGCATTTAACATGTAAGATGAGTTGGTGTTCTTCAAAAACATAAGGAGCTGGTACATTGTAGAGTTCCATGAAGAGTTAAAAGTGGCAGTTGACGGAGGGAAAGGCCGAGGGATAACATCCATGGACTGGGGAGTTGAAACTTTGACTTGAAAATTCAGATTTGAAGCGACCAGGGCTTTATGAAGGTAATTCATGGCTGGAACCAAAATGGGAGCTGCATTGGGGATTGAGGTAAGAACCTCACTACCAACTGCAATGGTGGTAATGTTAGTTCCAGGTAAGTAAGCTGCAACATTTTTATTAATCCATGCTGCAGCTTTGGCTGGAGATTCCCCAATTCCAAGGATTTCCTCATTTGTGATGCCAACCATCACCTCAATGCTGGTGTTTGCGAGGGCTTTCAACATTTGAGCATTGGCATCATAGAGGCGCACGTGAGTGATTTGATTGGCCTTAAGTATATCAACAATATCTGAAGCTGGTGGTAGGTTCGAAACATCAGTCCCCATATTTACACCTACAAATGCACCTGCAAATCCAAGAATTTGATTCAGTAATAAGAGGTAAGATGAATTACATACCTTTGTCATTCTCCTTTTCATAAAATCAGAAGATTTGACCCTTGCAAGTGGTAACTTGTAAGAACATAAGAAAAAACAAAAGCAAAGAACTAGAATTCTTAATTTTAAAAAAAAGTAGTGTTAAAACATGGGTAGAGCCACCGTGCTAGTAGCTCATATGAATGGCTAGAAAAGATCAAAACTTAAATCCTATGAAGTAACACACAATTAGCATGGAACATGCTGTCCATTTTGCGGCTGCCATGTTTAATAGAAGTAACTTTCATTTTTGTTGTAGAATTTTGTTAAGTAGTTGAAAATGATTTTTAAATGGATTAAAGCTTGAGATACATAAACAGGAAAGGATAACCATCAAGAGCAAGCAAGTACACAATTATCATATTCCAGGTAGCTTAAAGCAATTACCCAGTGAAACAAAGTTAGGAAGTCAAATAACTCTCATAATCAGATCATTCCGAAACAGATAGCATATATTGGGAATTAATTTACGAAGTTCTTTGAACATAAAAATAACCATTCTGCCTCCCTGTTATCCTCTCAATAAAAAGAGAAGGTGGAAGCTGCTAGATGAGACTCCAAATTGCTTATTTATGTTATATATAAACTTGACAATAATTTATACAGGAAGATGCAGATACCAGAACAAGTTTTGTAAGTTACCTATTGCGTTGCTGAACATGCCAAGTAGGAGTAGAAAAAGAATCCCAAGCCATTGTTCAAGCAACATTCGGCCCAAGAACTCTCTTGCTTGTCAATCCTTAGATGGTTTGAAACTGCCAAAGGTTCATGGACATCATAAATGAGATAAGATATCAATTGCCACAGGAATGTCTTGCTGAAGATGAGAATATAACAGGAAGTTCTAGGGATTCTATTTTTGCAGTAAATGCAGGAACCAGGAGGCGAGAACACAACCGTTATAATTAGCTTGCCTTGAACTAATAACTCTTATTTCAGTTAGCTAAGATGAATAAATTCAGTGAAAGAATTTCAAACAGAATCAGCTAGAATTTGTTGCAATCAACAGGAAAAATAAAAACACATGAATTCTAAATCAATTTTACAGAAAAATAAATGGAAAACTAACAAAAGAAAACCACATTTTTCATAGACAGAAGATTACATTTATCGTTTGAAGATATTTGAAGGGGGGAAAAACAAATACCAGGAGAAACACACAAAATTTTCATTCTCTTGTTGAACTTGATGCATAAAGTATATATACCACTCTAATGACAACTTAGTACTCGAATTATATAATAATTACCAGCTCAAAACAAATCGCATATGCTCCAGCAAGTAGTTACACACATACACTTGCCAATGATTACAACTAGTAAGATTAGATGACATCGTTTTTCTCCACTCAGCTATCAACAGTGTCACTGTCAAACTTCAGATAAACTTTTTTACCAGTTCAATCAATTTGTTATTATGTATGAGCAGGTGAAAATAATAAAGCAAAATGCAGAGCAGGGCAACCTTTATAAGTAATTGGACATAACCACCACTGGAGGATACTTCCCTTGTCATTTGTGTGAATACGGACCCAAGAATCAAACGATTATCTGGATAAAAAGAACTACCTATGTAATTCCCCATTGCCTAGAATTCTACTAAGCAGTAATTTATACGAAGAGGTTACTGTCACTTGAAACAACTAGGAAAACAACTGTGAATCACATTGAACATCATGTTCAATGGTTGTTACAATGGTGAAAATCTAATGCCAAAAGATCAGTAGAGCCTCCCTAATTTTCCTTTCAAAGGGAAAGCAAGCTCTACACTCTATAGGGATAAGCATATATAATGCAACCAAAGAATTCATGTGCCAATTCTCGTCTGTGTTTTAGTTTGGTTTAGTTTCACATTTGCATAGTTATTTCTCCACCGCCATGCCTTCAATCCCATTCAATTAATAGGCAATTCACATCCCCCACAACCCTTCTCGGACGGATAAATGACACAATAGTAGAAAACCCATTTATATCATTAGTGAATAAAATAGTAATTCCATGACCTTCCTTGGATGATGCAGGGAGCATATTGCTGTTTAGGAATTGAATTATGTTTCTCTTAACTGTTTAGCAAGTCTGTTTAGGATTAGTTATTAGTTTCCTTATGTATTTAGGATTATTTATTAAGTTCTACTAATTAGGACTCTTTTCTTGTTAAGGAATAGGGTAAGGCATAGCTAATATAAATAGGACAACAGTAGGCTGATGTACACAGTTTTATTGTTATTCTATTAGAGAAATATTCAGATTTTTTAATTCTGAGGCTATATTTACAATACCCATGTTTGTTACACTACTATCTTTCTAATCTAGCCCTTATTTGTTGAGATATTCTTGACCTACACCCTTCCCTGTGTCATTGGATCATTAGATATCAATTCACTCTTGCTCCAACAATCAACGGATTTTCGAAAATCCTTCTTCATTTATCTGACTAGATCAATTAACCTATTCTTATTGATGACTGTAGACTAGAATAGTACACATAAGCCACACTAGGAAACCACTTCATAATCAAACAGCAGAAAATGAAAGCAAAGGGAAGCCTTTCCAAAACTTAAATATCCAAGAATAATAAATGTGGCAACCTCCAATTAGCTAACCACTTTCTAGGGTAAAGATATTAGAGAAAATAAATAATAAACCTTGCCATAATCCTACGTCAATGCAAACAAACTGAAAGAATGCCCCTTTCCTGAAAGCAAACCCAGGTGTAATACCCAAGTCCCAGTAAAGCCTAATTCAAGAATCTCAAATAATGCGCAAGAACATCAAAAACTAAAGAATCCCAGAACACAGGCAGCCTAAGCTCCAAAGAAGAGAAAAATCCCAGATGATAGAATCAACAAGAATGAAGTACCCAGAAGCTAAAACCCTAAAAAAAATAAGCAGCCAAGTACTGAAAGGAGAGAAATGTAGCTCAAAAGTACCTGATCCAACTTTGCCCAGCTGAAAGAAACCAAGAAATCAACCCTGTAATGTGTAAGCAGTCTGGAAAAAGTTAACAAAGACCCAGAGAAAACCCCAAATCAAAGAACAACAGTACTCAAAACAAGAAACAGAGCATCGAGAACTCAATTACTAAGAATCCAAAGCACAATCTGAAAGCCCCACTAAAGTAAAGGGCATTTCTTCGTGTGTAGAAAAACCAAAACTGTACAATGAACAAAGCATAAATGAGCTAATATCAATCTGCTTCAGTAAATACATTCAAAGTTCTTTCATTCTATACTATACCCCACAGCATAACATATATACTATACCCCACAACATAACATATAATTAAAAAAGATGAAAATTTTGATCAGATTAGACAAGTTACAAATTAAAGAAGGTTACTTTTATGGAGAAAAAAGAGCAACCAGTAACAGTAGCTTTGTTTTGTGGGCACTGGGTAGCTAGCCAACTGGAATAAACCTCTGCAAATATTCGTTGTCTGTTCTTTTGTCCAATACTCACTTTTGAATAAAATACTAAAAAGTATTTTATTATGAAAATACTGCTATAAGACAGAGATCATCACCACCGTCCTTCAAGTGTGTGATTATTAATCAAACATTATTCTATTAATCAAAGATTAAAGCTTTGAGGGGATAAAAAGAGAGAGAGAGGCTATGTTAAAAGAAAAAAAATATAAAGAGAGAGAGGATTTTCTCTGAATTTCCCTCCAAAAGTCATTTTTTATCGCTTGAAAGGAGAGCTGAAAAGTCAAAAGAGAAACGGTTTAAGTGGAAAACAGGTAATGATTGAGGATAGTAAAAGCCAAAAGGTGTAATATTTACAATTAGTGGCTTT
>CATIWJ010135752.1:0-14772 GCA_949640765.1 Croton laevigatus | reverse complement strand
CGGTCGGTAATGGTTTACCGACGAGCGTTTTACCAACCGAATTTTCGGTTGGTAAATCGGTTGCTATTTTTAATTACCGACCGATTTTGCTTGTTTACCAACCGAAATTTCGGTTGGTATTTTTTTATTTTCTTGTAGTGATTGTAATAAAATTCATATAAAAATAATAAATTCTTATCTGAATGCCATTAAAAAAATTTTAAAAATATTATTAACTATACAAATATAATTAATTTTTTTGATTTTTTTAAATAAAATTTATCGAAATAAATTTATTTATTTGTATATTTATTTTTATTTTAGAAACTCGTTAGTCAATTTCATAATTTTATTTAATTAAATTTATTAATTATACAAATATTTTATTTTATACTAATTTTAACTATAAGATTACTTAAAAATTGTGATTGTTAATAATTAAAATAACATATTTAATAAGTTATGAACTAATAACAATTAATTAGATAAATAATTACAATAATATATTGTATAAATAAATTAATTTAGTAGATTTGTAAAAATGTTTATACTCGTTTTAAATATTCGTTGTTATCGTTTTTTTTTTACGACTCATTATTATCATACTTAAATACAGTATTATTTTTTTTTAATCATATTCATTTGCGATATAATTATGAATGAAGAATCGGAATTTTAATATATTATGTGATTGAAATGTGTTTCTCAAATTATCTTTTCCTAAATTAAAATCGAGTAAATTGTGAAAGTACTTAACAAAAAAAAAAAATTATAATTGGTGACATTCAATAATATAAAATCATTTATCATATATATTGTAGTATAATATCATAATTAGAATACTAATAATTATGCTAATAATATTAGAATTTAAATTTTCTAATTAGAATATACAAATAATATTAATATTACTTCACTTAAGATTTCCTAATTAGAATACAAAATTATATTAATACATTGTTATTAATTAATTTAATTAAAATACAATACTAATACTAACCCCTAATCAGGATACATTATTAAAGCTAATGCTATTAGGATTGTTATCTACGAATTAATTAATTCAGTAATTTATAAAAACATAATTACTCTAAAAAAATTAGAAATAGGAATGATATTTTTGACAATCTCAACGTTCCTCTCTCATTCATACATTTAAGCATATTATGATATACTATAGGTAGGTAAGTTGGTAGGTACTCTTCTTGGCCAAAAAAAAAGGTAGGTACACTTCACTTTCTCAAGCCAAGTTATTCTTTAACAAAGTAACTTATTTCTGTACTTTTTGATACTTTGTTTTTCTATGCTTCTTTGAATTAAGTTGCATGACACATCCTCAAATAGATGGCCAAAATGTTGTAGTAGAGAGAACACTAAAAAATTTAGTTTGAAGCATTCATGGAGGTCGATTGAAATACTGGATTTCGTCTTTCCTCAAGCTAAATACTCCTACATAATGCTATCCACCATTCTTTTGGAAAATTACCATTCTTCACGCTTTATACACAACCACCAAAACATACACTTGACTCACTAAAATTACCAATAGTTCTCCTAGTTATTGTTGCAATAAGAAACATTGAAAGTTAATGGCAAGAAACTCAAGTTGAAGTTAAGGATAGGAAAGTAAACAGTTAAGGTTGATGATGATGTGATGTTGTTTCTTTGAATGGGGAGCTTTCCAATTGGCACCTATGACAAAGTAACAACTATAAACTATGAAATGTTTTCCTTATAAGATCCTACGTAAGATCAATGATAATGCGTATGAGGTGGATCTTTTTTTTATCAAGCATTCAATGTTGTTAACAATTATCCATTTTATCCTACTTATGAGTCTCCTAATGAGTCTTTGAACCATGATATTTTAGTATGATTTTCTACTTTCACCATATTCTCTTTTAATAGGATTCTCTTCACCAAATCCTCTATTACTTTACCTTATTTCTGGTTTTTCAAATTTTTAGGAGGATATAAATATAAACAATCTTTCATTTATTAGAAAATTCTATATTATTCAATTAAATTGCAAGGTTGTAGATTTTTATTAAGTTTATGACATTTGAATTAGTTATTAATTATCAAGTTAAAATTTTTGTTTCCAATACGAATCTCTCACTGCATCCAAGCGTAAATAGAGAGTTTTATACATAATTTCATCATACATAACTATCTGAGAAGCTATGTTTTGTATAATTGAGGTTTACAACAAAACCCAGCAAATGATTCACTTAATTAAAGTTTAGCTTAGATAAGGAATCAATGGACTTCTATAATTTTAGTTTAGCACAAAGCAAGCAAGTCCTAAATCTTGAATTATTTACATGCAAGATGCAAGCACAAAAGAAAGCAATTTTAGAGTTTCTAAGATTAGATCAAATCAGGAAATTATTTACTTACCTCTAACCATAAACTTGCTCCTACAGGCTCCCAAGCAGAGAAACCACCTTTTTTACTCTAATGAATTTATGTTGAATGTTAATTCATGAAAATTCACTATCCGGTATTAATTGTGAGTGAAGAAAATATAGGAATATCAAAGTATGCCCTTTTCTAAAGAATGTTATGATTATATATAGTGATATAATTTTACTGCATTAAATCCTTACCTGAAGGTTTAGTAACAAATTGACAGAATCATAAAGCTTGACAGTATCCAATTTCTCACCAACAATTTCAGAAGGCATTGTGGAGAAAAGCAGACAACACTGGTGATCACAAGACAATTTACTTATGATTGTAGCAATTAGCACATCTACCAGTCAGGAAAGCCTATAAAATACCTTCAAACTTTCTGCTGTGCAATCAGAAACTTGCCACCCATGATCCTTGTCAGAGAAAGTCCAACCTCCTTTAGAAATAGAACGGAACATTCTTTTGAAATCACCAGAAGGATTATCCGTTAACTATCAAAATTAAAACATGATCAGCAAATAGCAGCGAAATGGCAAAATAAGGATACATGCATTACATATTTAATTCCTGATACCATTAGGAAGAAACAATTTGGGAAGAAAAAGTAAAAACCTGAGAATTCTTTATAAAGTTGTGCCCTTTCTTAAGAGTTGTTCCAACTTCGTCAAAGAGATTGCTAGCAATCAAAGTTTGGAGGGCAAAATTTGCATCCCAAACTTGACTGCCAAAACTCTGTCAAAAATTACTTCTAATTCACTTTTATCGAATGATTAAAGGAATCACAGTTTAAAATGAAAATTAATAACCCATTCAGTAGTGCTTATATGATCATAATACAAGAATATGTACTAACTTGCATTGTTATCCCATCCTCTCCAACCCATATGTAATCTGAAATTCTAGCAAGATGCTTTTTAAAAGCATCCCCATGGGGATCTTCAACCCAACAGGCAAGCATGTATAATGGCTGTATCATTTCAATCACCGCATAATAAAATGAGAAGGGAAATGTATAAACACACAAATGTAATCCGTGGATGGTTTTCTTGTTCCTTGACTATGTTACCTTTTCAACACATCCAATGGTAATGTATCGACTGTTTTCATCTTCATAATGAACGTGATCCATATTTATATTGAGGGCCTTCTCTCTCAATTTGTTAAAGGGCCACAGGTTCAAAAGAGGCTCAGAAAATGTGCACAGAGCGTCCCACATCAATTTCTGTATCATTGGACGAGGATAGTAGTTATCCTCCTACAATATAAAAAAAAACTGCATAATTAGACTAATTTTGTGTTACGAATCAAAATTCATTTGACATGAAATGTTGCCACTTATTATGGATCAATTCTAGAACATGAAATGGCTCCATGTCTATACCTTTGCGCATAAATGACGTGCATACTTCCAATTGATTTTTTGGTAAGGTTCATTATAAATTTCTTCCCTTATTTGTAAAATGAGTGCGGTGATTTGGCCCACAAACCTCTTCCCATACAGGTACGACATAGGAACGTAAGTCACCCGACAGTAGCAACAAATTTTTGCTACAATTATAAATATGATGTGAAATATACATGCATACAAGAACATGAAGTCAGTTAACTCATTGTTAGAAAAACCTTAGATACTCCAATAACTGTATTAAAGATAATATGCAAAACCTGGATGCATGGGAGCAAATGCTGGCAACATCCAAAATTCTGGGGGCATTGGATGACTTCCCTCCCACTCATAAACGCCAAGTATCTATATACATATATATAGAAATATATTGGAAACGGAAACCATAGTTGAAAGACAAAATTAGAATCTAAAGGAGAGAAAGCTAAATAAAAACAAGACACGTCAAACAAATTAACAACATTAAACATCACCATTTGTCAAATCCATTATTACTAATTTGGGCTTACCACATACGCAACACGACTTAAAACCAATTTGTGAAGTTATATTATAGGCACTTTAAATCTTTCATTTGTAAACAAAATGGAGTTACCCGACAACTTACATTTTAAAAAAACTAAATAAAAACAAGACAATCAAATAAATTAATAACATTAATAGTCATCATTTGTCAAATCCATTATTATTCATTTAGGCTTACCTTATACACAACACGACTTAAAATCAATTTGTTAAGTTCAGCTTCTTTTTATTATATGCACTTTAAATCTTTAATTTTTAATCAATATGGAATTACCACACACTTGAACATCTCCTTAATGACATGTAACATGATAAATCACTAAACAAAACTTTAAGGACTTACTGAACATCCGAAAATTAAATTATTGAACATCTGTAATTGATATGAATATGTTATAAATATAGACTTACTGATAGCCATGTCTTTCCCCAAGTGGATATGTGAGTTGCACCACCATGATCAAGAATCCACTTTCTTCCTCTTTCACAAGCATTATCTTGTCCACCGTCTCGTCCTTCTCCAAGTATGCGCATACATATATAGTTAAAAACTGTACAAAACATGGTACTGTGACCTTCTATGTGCAATCCCCATCCACCATCTTCATTCTATGAATATATAAACATAATTCCATAAAGAAAAGAAAATAATGGAAAAGTCATGATAAACCTCCAAAATTATCAAAAAGTGAGCTATTTCACAAATTCAATCAATTTCTAACAAAATCACATACTTGATGACAGTATATGTATCGTAGGATCTCTTTGCGATGCTCAACAGAGAAAACAGCATTAAGATGGTCCACTATGTATAAGCAGAAAACCTGCACGGTTCTAGTAGAAATTACAACAAAATCTAAATTCGACTTAGACTTAATTTGTAATTGAAATTTTCAAAATTTGTTGTATCAGTAGAGGTGATTACCAATGGAGGAATATAGAACAACGGGCCTGAATTTTCTGCAGGCCAATGGCCATCGCTTGCCTGCAAGGCTGAAAATAAGTGGATGCTTCGTCGTAAAGCGGTGGTTGCATTTTCAAACGTAATTTCATCACCATTTTCAATCTTCACTTGAGGAATTGTTTGTTTGAAATTCTTCTCTCTTAAAAACTGTACACAGTTAAAATGAATGAAAACGCAATGTATTTTAAATTCATTCACTTTCCTCTCTTCCCCATTTATTGATCGACAATCTCTCTAACCCACAAACGCAACTTTTCTTTCTTGAACAAAACGCTCCGTTCATAAAATACCCAGTTTTCTTCGATCGAAAAGTGTGGGTTTGCGAATTGGGTTTTTGATTTAGTTTGTTTTGATATATGAATTCACAAACCGGGTTATCTGGTTTTTCTCTCTTTCTCTACTTCTGGTTGCAATTCTTGGCTCTCTATTTGCTTTGTTTTACGGATTCCTAAGTACTGTTATTGAGTTTGAAATTTCATGTATAGTGGTCTTCTATATATATATATATAGAGAGAGAGTTAGAGAGAGTTTTGATGTTTGAGTTGAAGTAATGCAGTCAAATATCAATCTTTGTTTTCTTTTTGAAGAGAAATATCAATCTTTTATGGGTTTAAATATTTAGTGTTGTGGTGTTTGAATTTGAAGCAATAATATCTAAACTTCTAATTATTTTGGTTCTAAGATCGATTTTGAAAGGAAAGGGAAAGAGAAGAATCAAGGAAAGAACGCAGAATTTTATATCCAGTGAACATAAGCTTTTAATTGTTTTACTCGCAATATTCAATTAATTGATTGAGTGTATTTTGGTCATGTCCATTTTTTCCCAAATACAAAATAATAAAATATTGACTTTTCACGAAGACTAACGAGAAAAGGAGCCAGCAAGCAAATTAAACCTAAACTAAAAGTCTATTTTTGAAATTAGAAATAATAATAATATAAACAATAAAAAAAACACCAAAAATAAAAAAAAACGAAGATAGTATTTATTAAGCTCTGGTAGTATATATGTTTTTTATATTAGCCCATTAACATACCAATAGAGTATTATAAAACCCTCTATTTATTTTAAAGTTCTCTACTTAGGGGGCGTTTGGTTCGCGTAGGAGAAAGGGAATGGAATCAGGAAAGGGAAACAAGGAATAGGAATACATTTCCCTGTTTGGTTATGATCCAGAAACGGAATGGTTTGCCCCCTGATTCCCTTTGTAACTGTTTAGTTTAAAACAGAGAATCGGAATCAGAATTATTATTATTAGTTGTATTATTATTATTATTATTATTATTATTATTATTATTATTTATTTAATATTAATTATTATTATTTTTATTTATTATTTATTATTAATAATATTTATCTTATTATTATTATTTATTAATTATTATTTATTATTTATGTATTTTATTATTATTATTATTTATTATTAATAATTTTTATTTTATTATTATTATTATACTTGATTGGGGAATGAGGAAGTGAAAGGGAATAGAAAACCCAACATCAATTTGGGGGAATTGAGGGAAAGCTAAAACTAAAAATGAGTAAAGGGAATAATTAAAAAGACCAAATAAATAACCACAAATGGTTTCATTCCCTATCCTTTCCCTTTCATTTTCCTGATTACCCCGACGAAATGCCTTTTAAAGTTGGTAGAAACGGAACCAAAGTGTCTTCGAACGACTGCGATTAATTTTTCGAAGCCGACAATTCGAACCAAAATGGGTAAACGACCTACATATAGAGCCCATGGAGGGCAGGGCATGTATATCTCTCAAGTTAACTGTCTTTGGGTGGGACTCAGATATTGGGCCTACACTCATAGTCTTGGTTTCGGTGGGCTCAACTAGAAGGATCCAACATACTCAAGAAGCATACCTTTTTTTTTTTTTTTTTGGCAAAAGTGGAGGAATTCCATTAACCAAGAGTAATTAGAAGGACATATTTTAGAATGGATTACTCCTATTCTGTCCTCAAAAAGCATACTTTTATGTTAAATTAATGAGGAATAATATGGACTACGTACATTTTCATGCAATCCATAATGAACTGAAAAAAGACAATTACAATGTTAATTATTAAAAATATTTTCCCATCAAATTAATTAATTAATTAACAACATGACAGTTCTTCCTAATTTCTCCAACATTTCCTCCAATTGAACCCATTTTCACCATAGAAATAGCAAACTGAGTGAAGAAAAGTTGCTGATTTTCGAAAACCTCCGCTTCCCGAGCAGCATCGGGGTCAGTAAGCAATGCTGCATCAGATTGAAACAAACCCTTATTTTGATTCAAAGCTACAAAATAATGGCTATCAAAGGAAAATGCACTTCCAGGATCCATTTCTAATGTTGTTGTATTCGGATTATTGGGTGGGTTTTGGCATTTTTGTTTCAGGAAATTGGCATAATCTTTATCAAGTGATGGGTCTGTGTCGTTTTTCCCTGTGAAATCAAATAATCTTTTTTCAATTAAGTTACAATGGCCTAGTCCTATGGTGTGACTTCCTGCAAAAAGAAAAAAGAAAAATATTAATTAGTTATTTATTGATTTTAAGTTCAAAGCAAATATCATTTTCTTAAATGGTGAAAAGTGTATTGAAAGGGACGCCCTCTTAATGGCCTCCGTATATAGTATCTGAATTCGGATTAGTCGGGACATGTATTAGGTGTTCGAAAGTCGAGTGAAAACAAAAATTGGTTAAAGAAAAATGGGAAATTAAGTAATTTTACCTGACAAAGCAACAAGATCTGTAACATTTAATCCATGGCTTTGAAATTGTTGTTTGAGAGTGGCAAAACCAGCAAATGGAGAAGGTAAATTTTTATTAGCTTCATCAGCAGAAGAAAACCTTCCATCTTTTCTTCCAATAAACACAGGCCATAAAGGTCTTTTAAACTGTGAAAATTATCACAAAAGCATTACTATTCTATATTAATTAATATAAGCAACAAAAATAATAATAATTTTTTTTTTATTTTATAAATGATAAATTAAAATAACAAAAATATATTTTATAATCTTACTTGGAAAGAAATAGCATCTCTTGAAGCTAAAGCAATAATATCAGCACATGAGATTTGACCAGGGCATTCTTCTTCTAATTTTGCTTTTATTTCATCAATAACATCATATCCTAGTATGGATTGGTTTGGTATTGCTTCTTTTTCAGCTGGAATATTAGTCGAATCTAATAATATCGATCCATCACATCCCTGCATTCATCATAACATATCTAATTTTATAAAATTTGTATAAAAAATTACAGGATAGCTCAAGTGGTTCTCAAATATCTACCGCCGAAACGAATCACACCATACAGATAAAAAAGAATAATAACTAGAAAATGGATATTATTACCCTAATAAAGCAATCATGGAATTGCATCCTTAACAGCTTGGGTGCCAAGGCAGGGTTAGCAGCAACTCTTCTCCATGTAATTTCTCTTGCAATTGCTTCAAGTTGAGGGCAACTATTTTGTTGACCATGACCAGGATTGGGACCTTGACCACCATGACCAGGATTGGGACCTTGACCACGGCCAGGACCACCATGACCAGGATTATCTTGACCACGGCCAGGACCACCACCATGGCCAGGATTAGGGCCATGTCCTCGAACAGGACCAACCCCATTACCAGGATCAGGGCCATGTCCACGGCCATGGCCATGACCACGACCAGGTCCTTGTCCATTTGAAATCGTAAGACCTGAGATGAGGATCAGGAGAAAAATGCATAGAAGAGTGAAGTTATTAGACTTCATATCTTTGCTAATATTTAGAAACCAAATTAAATCAGATGCAATATTAAGAAATATAGATATATATGTTTCTAGCTTATTATTTGAAATGAAAATAATTCCAACCCTTTGTGTATATATAGTTATCCCGAACGAGCCATACGCCTGGAATTTGGGAGTTCAAGGAATTAAAAATGTCCGAACATACTTATCCCTGCAACTTCTCTGCATGAAGTAATAATTCAATAATCATTACTTAAAGTCAACTACATTGAAAATAATGAACCTTAATTAATTATTTTTAAAATATTAATCATTCGATAATATTTTTTTAGTCAACTGTACTTAATTCATTCAGTTATTGTTTTGGTTTTTATGAGAAATGGAGATTGTGGGTTCGATTTTTCATATATTTCAACAAAGTGTTAACTCTTGTTATAGCTCTATATGAAGTGGCCAATGATCTTGTATTCTTTCACGATAATTTATTGACTAGTGGCGGTGACTTTTATATTTAATTTTTTTTTCTTTTTTTTTTCGAAATTAGAAAATGTGACTTCTATTTGAAAACTTAAAAGAAATGTATCAAGAACAAGGTAATAAACATACTTCATAGTTTATCCTCTAAAATAAATCCTTAATTTGTTGACATTTGTTTTATACGTTAATGATAAATAAATGAATAATAAATAACATCAGAAGACCCTTGCATTATGATTTATCCAATAAAGAATTACTCCATTTCATTACTTGAAATTTTATTTCTACAAGTAATTAGAATGAAAGGTTTATAATTAATTAATATTGGATTTTTTATTATTGAAATGGCAGATTAATGAATTGCTATTTCCTAAAGTTTCATTTTATATTATTATTCATTTTAATTTTAACGATTCATAAAAGTGTATCCCTCAAGACTGACAGGATGGGTTTGGAAAAACCGAACTCAAAATTTCACTTTGAATTCGGTAACAACATTTGAAATAGCGTTTAGTATTTTGACTTAACAAAACATTAAATTCTCAATATCTTTGGTGAAAAAAAAAAACATTAAATTCTATTTTTTTAGTGTTTAGTAAAATAGTCTTTCAGATAGTTTTTAATCATTTTATCAAATACTAACTTCTATAACTTTTAGTTTTTAACATTTTATAAACAGCTACTATAAACAGCTAACAGTAATTCAAACAGCTAAACCCTACTCAAAATAATTAGTTTTGCCAAATACACACTTCAAATCACAAAGACAAATAAAAAGTCTAACTAAACCACGCTCAATTGCCAGATTACTCCAATTATTAGAAGTTCACCAAACATCGGATGAATGATTTAAATTAAGAAAATAATCTTCTCTAATTACTGCATGTTTTCTCACGTTCCCAACATAGTATTATAATACATCTTTCTCTGTCTTCCATGTTGCTAAGACTAAGATTAAACCAAAATATAGAAATAATTCATAAGTTAATCATAACATTAATTAAATTCACTTAATTATAGACATAATTTCGTCACACGAAATTAAATAATATAATATCAAAACAAATACACAACATCTTTATTCCCCTTAATTTTTAAAAGGAATAAGCTTTTTATTTTGGAATAATGAAAAATTGAAACAAATCATAATAATACAATAAAATTATAAAATGAAATACTTTATTTTTTCAATGATTCACCACCCTACAGTTTTTTCTAATTTGTCCATCACTTCCGGTTATCACATCAATGGATCCCAACTTCATTATAGACTTAGCAAATTCAGCCAAAAATGTGTCCGGGTCCAGCAATTCATCGATGATACTGCTTGATTCGTCATCAGTGAGGAGGGCAGCGTCAGATTGAAACATACCTTGATTTTGTTTCAGAAATTTGTAGTAATTGTTGTCGAAGGAAGTCGGAGTCTGATCAATCGGCACAATAGTTGTGTTGTCTGCTAGGGTTTGGCATTGTGTTTTCAAGAAATCAGCATAAGTTGAGTTAAGAGAAGGATCTGCATCACCTTTTCCTGTGAAATTGAATAATCTACTGCTGAAGAAGTTGCAGTGTCCTACTCCAAGGCTGTGTCCACCTGTCCAAATTGTCACATTTTTTAAGAGAAAAAATAATAAAATTTGTCAAAAAAAAAAAAGTTAAAATTTGTTATTGGGCCTTTTTTTGCACATTAGCCCAAGCATAAAGCCCATCAACTAAACAACTGGATGGTGCTTCCTTTTGAATTAAGCTCATTATTGAAGGGTCACTTTCCTTTTTTTTTTTTTTTTCAGATCAATCATTTTCAACACTTCTATATATGTAATTTCGTGTACAAAACCATATGTTGGTTACAAAGGAATTGTCATGATTTGAGGCATATATTATTAGAAGTATTGAAAATTGTAATGAGACGTGATATAATGTAATATATATTTTAAGAGAATATACGAAAGATATAAATTTGTGAGTCTAAATATCTCAATCACAAGTTTTTTAAAATTATTACCCAATTTATTTTTAGTATATGGCAATTTCTTATACTTAAAATTATTGTAGATCCACTTAATTTGGACTTAAAGAGTTTACTATTGCTCCTTCGTTCAATTTATATAGAACAATGAAGAAATTTTTGTCACAAAAGTTCTATATTTTGCCCTTGATTTATAGAGATTAAAGGAAAAAAGAGTTTATATTTGGTATTATACATGTTAAGTTTAGACATTATTGTCTATCATACTTAAATTTTTATTTTCCTGAAAAAGAAAATTTCCCTACATAAATTGAATGCTCAATAAAATTTTTTATAAGTAGTAGGGATGAAGTATTATTTAGACACTCTTGTTTTTTTTACAAAATAACTCTTTTGTCTTTACTATTTGGCAATGTCCAATTATTTTTTCATCATTTTTTGAGTAATATTATTGAATAAAATTGGAAAAATTAGCCAAGTTTCATTGATGAAATAGTAATATTATTATTCTTAGATTATACGTTATATGGGACAGAAGGACTATATCGTTGAACAAAGACAGAGTGCAAAGACGAGATGGTTATTTTGTCAAAATCAAGTAATTAAGTCATAATATTAGCCAAAGATGAGGATAAAATAGTGATTTTCCAATTTTCTTTTGAAAAAAGTGGCATTACTTCAATAAAATGTAAGATTCAGTAGATCAAAATTAAGTTTGAAAAAAAAAAAACCTGATAATACGACGAGATCCCTAACAGTGAGGCTTTTGTTGGCAAAGGATTGTTGAAGAAGAGTGAAATTGAAGGTAGGTAGGGGAAGATTTGCCAATATTTCTGATGCTCCAGAAATCATTCCATCTCTTCTTCCTGTTTCCACTTCCCATAATGGCCATGAAAACTGCATTCATTTTTTAACAACGTTATTACTTTACTAAATTAAATGTTTGTAAATTTCATTATTTAATCCCTAAGATCAGTGATTAATGATTATTACTATTATTAAGTTACTATGTACGTAGTAATTAATTAAACTTACTTGGAAGGAAACAGCATCTCTTGCAGCTAAAGCAATAATATCTGCACAAGAAACAATTCCAGGACATCTATTCTCTAATTCAGATTTTACTTTATCTATTACATCAAAACCTTTTAAAGATTGATTTGGGATTGCTTCTTTTTCAGTTCGATTTTTTGGTGTTGAATCCAGCAATATTGATGCATCACAGCCCTACAATAACAACCAATATTCATATAGTATTAAAATTTTACTAGTATATGCTTTCAAAACAAAAAATAAATAATTTATTTATTATGCGCTTTTTGAATTGATTCGCTACAAAAAAAAAAAAATTACCGTAACAAAACAGTCATGGAATTGCATCCTTAGAAGCTTGGCGGACAATGAAGAATCAGAAGCTACATGTTCCCAAACGATAGTTCTAACAATGGTCTCTGCTGAAGGACAAGTGTCCTCGTAAAAATTTATACAGAGTCCTTCTCCATAGCCAACTCCTACTTCATAATTTAGAATTACAAACAAAATTAACAAAAATTTTGATAAATTCTTCATCTCCTTCCTTCTATAACTTTACTATAAATTTACTATATTTTGGCGCTTCTGCTGCTTTTAGTGTATGCAAAGCTAATTCAATGATTGCTTATATGCACACACACATATATATATACATATACACAGTATAGTAAGTCCAATATATTGCTTGAAATTGTGATATTAGTTGAGTTTTTAAAATAAAAATAAAAGCTGGAGTTAATTGCAAGTGGGAGATTAATTAGGTTTACTTGTCATAATTGTAATTAGTTTGATGAAAAATAGATGGTTTAATTTAATTGGTTGATTAGTAGGGTTTTTCTCTAGTGTAAGTATGATTTAATTAATTATTTGCTCGTGATAAGGTTTGTATTTGTTGGTGATAATGATATATAATGGGTTTATATGATTTAACGATTTACTATTAGTTTAAAGATTAACATTTTTTACCCGTTTAAATTAGGGGAAAAAATTATTTAGTCCCTGAATTTTGTTAAATGTTATAATTTGGACCCTCTATGTTAAAATAATAGTTAGTCATCGTTAGTTAATAGTTTACACAATTTCGACAGATTTAGTGGTTTGGAGAGATCTTCTACTAAGTTTGCATTTTTTATTTGATTACACTTGAAGCTTAATAAAATCCTATAATAATAATAATAATGTTTATGGTCTAATAATAATGTTTATGGTCTTTTAAATGTGATAAACTCAAAGTAGAGATGGATTCGCATGCAGCAGTTCAGCTAGTTCAAGTGCCTAGCCAAGTGGTTTCAAGATTTGAGAACATTTTGCAGCAATGTCATGAGCCCTGTGCAAGAGATTGGACTGTTGTGTTTGGACATATTTATAGAGAAGCTAATAGAGTTATAGTTGGCCAATATGGCAATGGATTCTCAATCAAGGAAAGACTTCTTCATGGAACCATATGATATGGTTCGACCAATTTTAATAACCGACATGCAAGATGTGATGTGACTTTGTCTATAGTGGTGTTCCAATAATTGTCTGATTTTCAGTATCCTTTGTCTTGTATTAAAAAAATATACATATGGTTTTTGACAGTTTAATGTTTTATCATCTTACTCCCTTAATTAGAGATTAGGGGTTCGATTCTAGCTTAAAGAATGGAGCAAATTTTTGAGATCAACCCTTTACTGTTTAGTGCGTGACTCCAAAGCGATCAAAATTAATTTGAAATTATTGAACGATTTTAAAACAGTCATACTCTGACACCAGGTAAATAAAAAAAAAATAGTAATCCCTTTAAATTTCACCTCTTAATTTTTAGTATTTTATTGATAATTACTGAAAATAATTAACAATTATTTAAATAATTACACATATTGTCCTACTCAATCATAAGTAAGATTTAGTTTCGCAAGGAATTAATCACGTGAAGGATGACATTTGATCTAATTAACATTTTTATACGTATAATAGTTTCAATTAATTTAAGAGAAAATTATTATTTTATCCATCTAATTTAATTTGACATAGACATATTAAACTGTTTTGTCTTTATATTTTGAATATTAAATTATTATGTCCATAAAATTTAGACATATTGTTTGGGATGCTTGCTTTCTGAGTTTGATTACATGATAATTGTTTAGCATTTTTATGAAGAAGGATATGAGAGTAGATTTTGAATTTTTTTTTACTGGAGTTGTATGCCTCTTGTTGCTGCTTTGGATTAGAAATTGTCTTAATCTTGCTGGAAGTTGCTAACTTTAGTTCTTCCCTTAT
>CATIWJ010135671.1:0-11890 GCA_949640765.1 Croton laevigatus | reverse complement strand
TATGAGGGAAAAAAACTATAGTAAATTATGTTGTCTGTTGTCTCAGACTTTTATTTGTTTAATGCAGGTCTGGGTCACGGTCTACGAGGAAAGAGTTATATGATGACATGGCAAAAGAGCTGGATTCAATCAACGGTCATATTCTAATTTAAAGAAGATGCAGAAGATGCATGTTTTATTTAAATTTTAATTTTCAAATTATTGTTTAGTTAGTCGTACTATTTTGTTTGGAGATTTTTAGTCCTGAATATATTAGTGTGTACTTTTAGTTTATGTACTACTATATAAAATACATTAGGCTCTTTCGGTCGGACGTTTGACCCTTTTTTTTTTTTTTGCGATAAACCTTACAAATGAATATACCAAATTGAAATCATCGATGTAAAAATTTTAAATTCGGTCTCATATTTATCATCTAACTACCGGAAGACATCGTTTTACATGTTTAAAGTTTTTTCTTCAAAACTTAAAACACATAAAACGAGTTTTTTCCGATGGTTGGACGATAGATTTGGAATACTTACATTGAGAGCTTCAATTTAGTATACTCATTTGTAAGATTTGTTGCCGAATCAAACGGCCGGCCGGAGCAGCCTAAAGCACTTTTATTTGATAGTAAAGGGACTAAAATTGTCCACTAGTATAATCAGGGGCTAAAAATCCCAAAATATAATAGTACATGAGGCAAAAAATAATTTACCCTTTAGTTAGTTAATTAATAAGATTGGTCTGGAGTGGAGGGTAGTCCTCATTAAAAGGCATTGATAAAAGTTAAGAGAATAAAATAGATTGATTTTCTTAAGAGTTGTTTATTGGATTAATTTTTTTTAAATATAGGTATTTTATATACTCACTAAGGAGATGGTATTTTTGATAAAATTGAGTGTGAAACCAGGGTTCCTTAGTCTTTATTCCTAAATCTCTTCCATTCAACTCATCCCTCACTCTCTGTTTGTTGGTTAATTTATTTATTCTCTTTATCTTTTTTCTTTTTGCTCCAAAGTCCTCTAAAATAATTTTCCATACCTTAAAGGTTTTCTATTCTCATTCTCCTTTTATTATTAAAATAATAAAAATTTTGTAATTAAAATTAATTAAGTATTACACATTAAATTTGAAAAAGTTGAACAGTTCAGCAACTTGCCGGAGAAGACCATAAATAGGTCTTTGCCATTATTGCCTCATCCACCATAATCATCCGACCGGCAATCTGAGGGTACCGGTTGGAAGCCCTCGGGCCAGTGAATCATCTGGTACCCTCAGAACCGCCATCAGACCACTGAAAGCCAGCCAAAGAAGAGACCAAAGTACTAAATCGCTACAACCTGAAAAATAATTTTCCTCAAATTTTCGTCGAGTTCCACACGATTCTAACTTTTTCGGTTGGTTTTCCATTGACAATCATCCTACCGATGTGATGCCAGCAGGTTTCCATCAAGTTTCAGGAGAGTATGTCTGCTAAGGTGGCGGCGGCGGTTTTTTCGTGAGTGACCAAAGGAAAAAAGAGAGGAAGAAGATGATAAGTTTGCATATTTACTCTTTAGTCCATGAAGTTTTTTAATATTTTTAATTAGATCTTTTATAGATTAAAATGTAAAAAACTCTATTATTTAAGTGTTCGAATATAAAAATATACTTATAGATATGTAAAATTCAATTTGACATTTAATTAATTAAAAAAATTATTATTTACTTAATTTGCGAAATAATTAAATACATATTCTTAACAATACAAATGTTTTATGTCAAAAAATAAAAATAAAAAAAAATTCCGATTCTCTACTTTAAATCAAACAGTCACAAAATGAATGAGGAGGCAAATCATTCCATTTTTTTTAGCAAACCGAAACAAGGTAAGGATATTCAGGATGATTTATTTTCTTTCTCATTGTATTCCGTTCTTGATTCTATTCTATTTCTCCTATATGAACCAAACCCCCCTATCTCTTTCGGCATTTGATGGGATTTTATCGCATATATTTCTGGTATATGTCCCCACATATACACCAAACCAATTCATTAATGCCAACTCACATTTTATTTTTAACTTTTAATTGTTTTATTTGTTTTCCTTTTAAAATTAAAAAATCATTAACCATGCTTAGGTTAATTGATTCGACATTACTCTTCTTTCTTTCTCTATGTATAACCGCACTATTAATAAACTACACATGATAATAAAATTGAAAATAAAACGCCATTTCTCTATCTCTGCATCTTCTTTATTTTTCTCGACTTCTCTTCCAAATTCTCCATAAAACTCAAAATCCAGATTTTTTGTTTTTTTTCGTTTTTATTCCCTTCATCCTCCATAAATCAGAAATTATTCATCATCAAATCTGTCATTTGAATTATGTTTTTAATCAATGATTAAAACATCATTCTCTTCATCTACAATTTTCTTTCTCATCTACAACTAATAAAGAATTATTATGCAATTGATTTCATGATTCAATTTTGACAAAGAAAATATTGTTAAATTATTTTCCAAATCTCTCTTCACATGCATCCATGGCTATTGTTTGAACTTTTTGAAGAATAAGGCCCTGTTCGGTAACAATGTAATAGTATTTTGACTAGCGGTTAAAGGTTTAATCCATATAAAACACTGAACATTGTTTTTATGTTGTTCTGTAACACTAGTGTTTAAACTGGAGTTTAAAGGTTAAATGAGTGGATAATAAAAGGTTAACCCTTCTAACATTTAGCGTTTGACGTTTCACGTTTAGAATCAATTTTACCAACATACCCATATTTGTTTATGCTATAGTTTTCTCTCCACAAGCCGTTTTGCTCTTCTATCTTCTACCCACTGAAAATTCTCAATCCATCAAGCAAATTTATGTCCAGCCGATTGTGAAGGTTCAAATTCCAGGTAAAAAAAATTAAATAATGTTTATGTTACAGAAATAAATTGTTCGTTTGCCAATTCTTCGTTTCTCAACACATCTATTCGTTTTGTTTGCGCAAGTTTTGTATTCGTTTGCCAAAAATATTTTCTATTCTGTTCGTTTCTCAACGCTTCTGCTTGCATAATAGAATCGGATGCAAAAGGAATAATTCTAGTCTTGCTAGGGAAATCTATTTGTACATGGAAAATTCAATCTGTAGTTGATGATCTCAGGGCAGAATTAGGCTTTGATGACAATTTTTCCTTCTGTTTCGTAAATGGGAATTGTTATATGCTTGTCCATAATATAGCTAAACCAGTGCAAATCCTTGAGCTTCTTTCAAAGCAAACATGAGTATTTTGTATGAGTTGTTCAAGTTAATATAATAAAAATATATCTTTAGTTAAAAAAAATATTTTTGATCAAACATAAAAAATAAAGTGACCAAATATAAAAAAAAATCGAGAAGAAGGGTATCAGATTTTAGATTTAGGTAACCACCATCACCTAATCCTGTAGTAGTATTGTGTTTCTTGACCGAATAAAGATATGGGATCTAAAACTCTTTTACTTTTACTGGTTTAAAAAATTATAGTATATAGATTTGTTATCACCACCAATCAATGAGCTTTGCTTTTCCATTGAGTAACCAAAATAAAATCGCTGTGACAAGAAAAAAGGATATGGATTATGCATGGATAACAGCATCGTTTCATCACCAGAAAGGCACTTTCTAGATTTTAATTAGATTTCACGTATAATTTTAAAAAATAAAAAATATTTAAATCAAATATTATATTAGAATTTCAATGATATTAATAGCAATATTTGTTCTTTTTAAAAATAGATTAAAAATATAAAAAATACATAACCATTTATAATTGACCACGAGCTTCATTCATATTTTGGAAGCGTTATAAGAGTTTCATACTAAATAAATATAATAACTTTTAGAAGCGTGTAGAATTGTTGAATTTGCGGTCGCTATGTTGATGCAAAAATTATGTCAAATTGAAATAAAAAGAATTCCAATTTTAAAATCTTCAGCCATAAAGCTGCTAAATTTGCAGAAGTACGGCGCCTGTGGATGTTTGTGGGTTCGTTAAAGTATTAAAACTAAAAGACTATAAGGTGAAAAATAATACCTATGCTTCCGTATTGTTATAGGCTTCTAAAATTGGGCAACCCATTTATTTTATATGCTACTGTAAATCAAAACAAAACATAAAAAAAAAAAATTATAATTAAAGACCCCATTTGCTTCAACATGGCCTCGCCTCTACTCTCTCAGGTTTGATTAATTATGCTGCTAAATACTTCTGTTATTTTTTATGTATGTTCTGTGAGACGTATGTAAAAGGGCTAAAATACCCTTAAGGGAAAAATGGATTTGGGAGAGCTTTCTTCTTCGATTGTGTATTAAAAAAAAACACAAAAAACAAAATAAGGTTTGTTCTCTCTATATAAACCTAACTGGCTCCTTCAACAGCAAAATCTTTTTCTTATGAAATATTGTTTGACTGCATGAGTTGACTAATAGAATATACTTGAATATTCTATAAAAAAAATTAACGAAAGTACCTAGCAGCTTAATTGACCAAGTCTGAGGAATCTCAAAATATAATTTTAAAAATCGGAGGACCTGATAGTAACTTTATCCATATCTTTAAGACCCAAAAGGAATTTCCTTTTATACTGTTTGCATGTGAGAATTTTTCACTTTTAGAAATTTTATTTATTTATTTATTTTTTACGTAAGCATTACACACGCACTTAGAGAGCCATTCTAATTTGTGCAGGTGCTGAGTTTTGAAACCGGGTTGTTTCCCCTTGCGCCACCACTACACCACTCGGCTCCCTTAAGTTTATTTACTAGCATAGTATTATTTTTAGTATTTGGAATTTAAAAAATTAAGTGACTGGTCACACCATATTTGTTGTCATATTTGAATGATCCATCTCATAAATCATCATATATTAATATTTGGAGTATAATTTGTTTAAAAAGCAATATAATAAAAATAAATTATGAGATCTTGTGATGTATGATCTGATCGTGATTGGTTTTGTAATTTTATTGAGATTTAATAGGAAAGAATTAGTTAGTCAATTTATAGTAAGGGATAATTATTAATTAGTCTTTGAATTTTTACATATTATACAATTTAATCTCTGTATTTTTAATATTATATTTTTCCCTTATATTTTTCTGTGTTCAATCATTTAAAAACAACCCGCACATAAAGCAAGCATTACACCTATTTTAATAAAAAAAAAAAAAGTAACTGAGGCTTTTTATGAAATGTAAAATTTCACAAGTTGTATATTTATTCTTTTATTTATTTAACACAAATACTGAGGATTCAGACTGAGAATTTTGAGACCTCTATTTTTTTTTTTCAAATTGAACGATAGATCATTTGTATTAAGTGTCGAAATTAATCTCAGTGTATCACAGTTTGTACAATTTAACATGTATTATAAATTTAATATAAAATAATTCATACCGTTAAATTTACAGTCATATGAAATTTATAATACAAAGTTAATTTCTATAAATTGTGACCTGCTAAAATTGATCTCGGACTCAATATAAACAATCTATTGTGCGATTTGAAAAAAAAAATAGCAGGTCTCTCGAAAGTAACTATTCAACACCTGTGGCCTTACTCTTTATTTAAATAAAGAAATATAAAGTTATGAATCTAATTAGAAAAATAAGAACAATTGCATTTGACCGAAATTTAACCAAAAATAAATTTTCTTATTTTGTTTTGGTACATTATTAACTTTTTTTTTTTTATTTTGCAAATTAATTACCAAAACCCGAAAATATATAACTAGCATTTCTACAACTTGTTCTTGCCGTGGATATTAAAATTAACATTTCATTTTTATAAGTTAGTCAAAAAAATTTTTTGAGAGCTAATCAAATTTATTTTCAAATATAATTTTCTTGAAAGATGCTTTTAATTAAAGAACAGTATGAACGGATAAATGAAAAGGAGAAGGAAACAAGAAGCAAAATAGAAATTAAATACAAAGAACAAACTGAATAAAATATAGAGTTTATTATATATATATGTAAAAATATAATATATATATATTCTACTAATAGAACCAGAAGACGTGTCACCACACGGTTTCGGTTCACCTATACCCACTCCATTATTGATTATACTCTTTATATATTATTATTATTATTATTATTATTATTATTATTATATATTTTTTTATACATATTCTGGTCATCAATACGTCATCCTCAAATCATTAAAACATGTAGAACACTATTAAACATCTCCTTATAACCTCCGTCGTATAGTCATGCAAACACTTCAATAATATCTATTTACTTACTTATCATGCATCCATCATCTTTAATTAACTATTACAAAACCTTTCATAATTTAGATAACGGCAACACATTAGATACAGTACAAAAGTAATCATTCATCCTAGTTATACATGCCATTTCTAATCAAAAACAAAATATTAACCATATCTACCCAAAAGTATGCTTGATGTGAGGCATCGGCGCTGCTGCAGATTCTACTTCTACTCCTAGCTCCTTCTTCAACCTATGAGTTTAGGAAAATAAACTCGCTGAGCAAACTCATTGCTCAGTGGATGCTTTAACCACATTTTAAATAAAACAACGGAAAGTTTATAAAATAAAGACATTAAGAATTAAACAGGTAGTTGAAATAATTTATAAAATAACGAAGCATAAACACATCATTCAATTACATTTTGGTGCTCTCGTGGCTATAGTAGAATTAAAGGATAAGATAAAGGTATCTCTAGCCACTTTCAGAGCCTTCTCTCTCTCGGCTCGTGGCAATATGTTTCAATTCATTTCAAATCTTAGAGCCTTCTCTCTCTCGACTCTTTTCATAATGCTAGTGCCTTCTCTCTCTCGGCACGTATAATTTATGGGGCCTTCTCTCTCTCGGTACCCATATCCGCTGATGTTACCATTTGATGCATCAAACTCTTATACCATTATTCTAACCTAGCCACTTAAGCTTTAAATAATATCTCTTAATGCACTTCCCAACATTCATCTCATGCCATTTACTAATAAATAAATCACATCGTCTTACACATAAATCAATCATATATATAACACATTTTAAAAGCCAAAGTCTCAAAATAAAGTCTCTCAATTAAAATTTCAGCATTTAAACAAATTTTAAAAACAGGGTCTGTCCCCCTTTTATTTAGTAATGACTCTCTTATAACTGTATACAAGTCTGCAAAATATCTGCTAAAAATCACACGCCAATAAGCTTGCTTGTGTGGGTGCACTTTTCGCCAATTAACATCAATTTATGCTTTAATTCCCTTGTTTTCATGCCAATCACCTTAAAAATAACTAATATACTAAAAACACTAACACACGAGATTAAAACATTTTAAAACACATAAATAATTACTCAATATGATGAGCAAAGAAAACTATCACAAAAATAAACTAAACAAACACCTCACACTTAATGCTTCGCTTGTCTTCAAGTAAATTATCATAACATAAATTGGAAAATTTTAATTATCACCTCAACTTTCTAAAATAAAACAATTTTTTAATTATAATTGAGTCCATCCTATAAATATGCTAAGTATGATAAACAAAAACTCTCCTCTAAGTGTTTCTCTCAAAAGTGTTTAGGGTTTATCATTATCACCCAAACCATGCTTGTCATGCATCTACCATAGGCTTGTGTAACCATCCAATCTCCACCAAAAATTTCTGTCTAGCATCGATCAAAAGGTCTTTTCATTTGGTTTGTAATGGGGCATGGCCATGAGTATGAAAAGGATATATAACTGACTAATATTGAGCATTATGAGTAATAACAGATAAATTACCTAGCTAATTTTCACAATGAGTTCTCTCATGATGCCATTTTCCCATGCAAGACTCTGATTCACAAGAGTTTTTTACTCTCTCCCCTTTAAAGTAACATCTATTTTTAAGAACAAACTATGTTTTATTCTTTTCTTCTATACTTTCTTTCTTCTTTTTTTTCCTTTTTTTTTTTGTTTTTTGACTTTCCTCTTCTAATCTTTGACCTTCTTTTTAAAGAATTCATAAGCTAAAATAGATACTCATATTAATTTTCAAATATATTTCATTTGAGCCTTTCTTATTATCCCATTAAATTTTTCGGTATTACATTATATTTTCCGACCTCATACTTAATTTTCTGAGCTCAAGCTTAGGATTAAAACATGTCATGAATTACTTATGATTACTTATAGACTAAATAAGGTGCAAAGGTCGGAAATAAAATCAAGAAAAGCTTAGGTTTATTTCTTCAGAATTTCACAACAAAAATAGGATATATTAAGCTCAAATGGGCTGACTAGGGAAAATAAATTGGGTATGCTATTTAAGCAAAAAGTTTAAGCCTAGCGCCTAAATCATTTCAATACTCGAGGGTTAATCCTAATTTGGTCTCGACTAATATGCAAAAAACAAGTTCTAAAGATGTTATAATAAGGTGGCATACTCTCATATTAATTAATTTTCAATATTTATTCATAGAAAATGCTCAAAAACTTACATGGTGGGTAAAATTCATCATACACAACATGTATAATGGGCCATCAATGACTCATGTAAAATTCTCAGCATATTCTTAAACAAAGGCGATATTTGTTACTAATTCTCAACAATTATATCAAATTTAACACTCTCAAAACTATTAAATTTTTTTTTTATTTACTAAAGAACTAAACTTCTTACCCCCACACTTAAAGCATCGCATTACTCTCAATGGGATAACAACAGAAAAAGAAAATGGATGGAATAAAAAAACCTAGAATGATCCTATGCCCTGGAAGAAATTTTGCTAAGTTCCTCATACATAGTTCAATAGTTGCTTCCAACATATTACACATGAACATCACAAAATGTAAGTAGACATAATAATTCACATACACAAGAAAGAACAATAACGACATGAATCAACATAAATAGTCATAAATGTTTTTTCTTTTTTCAATGGGAAAACAACCTAAAGGTAATTGGAAATAAAAATAAAAAAGAGTTTACTGCTAAAAAGAAAAAAGTAATGGCACGGTCAAAGGGTAAAACTGACACACCTATGTAAATTTTAAAAGAATCAGAGAGGAAAGATACAGATTTAGGTATCTCATGGTCATGTAGAATTGAAAGAGAAATACACAGCTCATTAAGAAAAAGAGTCATGGCCGTGTAAATTTTAAGGCAACAAAATATGAAGACAAATCAAACTCCAAGGTGTAGGATTCCCACTATTACCTCAAAACATATTGTCTTCTGTCATTTAAATGCCTAATCATACCATGCTCATCTGCAATGAAGAATCATGTACTCTAATTAAATCAGTACCTAAAAACACATAGAAAGAACTTTTTTCAAACCAATTGAAACTTAATAAAACTAAATTTAATAAGAAACAAACTAAGTAAACTTGAAAACTATAAATAAAAGAAATATGAAATCCAAACGAACAACTAAATTATGAAAGAGAATAGGTTGCCTCCCATTAAGTGCTTATTTTACGTCTTTTTAGTTGGACATGGATGAATCATTAATTTAACAGCAACATGCTGTCTAGTATACCCAAAGTGATTTCGTAAGTTTGATTGCCTAATCCTTCCTTAAAATGCTAATAGTCTTCTCCAAAATTTCTTTAATCAGCTTGGCCCGATGTTTGTGGATGATATGAGATTGTAACCTTATGCCTGATTCTCATTTTCAATGTCAACTTCTTGAACCATTTGTTGCAAAAATGGCATTCCTCATCACTTACAATTGCCTTAGGAGTTTCATACCTGCTCAAAATGAATTCCTTCACAAACCTGCAAACCGTGTTAGAATCACTAGTCATGGTGGGGATTGCTTCAACCCACAACTCATAACCAAGTGACTTAAGGAACACATATTTCACCGACTTAACTTCATTTAACTTAATGGGCTTAGGCTAGACATCTTTCTTCTCCTTTGTCTCCGCTTGCTCGCCTTTAATTTCTTCTTCCTTGCCTAGGCTGATTTTGCACTCCTCAATGTTTTTCCTTAAAATTTCAACATGTTCGCCTAGAGGTAAGACTGTCTTAAAAGCGCTATCCATACTTTTCTACAAGAAAACATCTTCAATAATACAATTAAAACTTTCAATGAATGAACAATTTTCAAATGCGACAGTGGTAGGTATCGGAGCACTATTAAAAATAGAAAATACAATAGTTTTTCCTAACACAGTCATAGTCATTTTTCAATTTTTAACATCTATCAACGTATTAGTGGTAGCCATAAAAGGTCTACCAAGCAAAATGGTGTGCTCCGAATTTGAAAGACCCTCTCCCCTCATGTCAAGTATTATAAAATCTATAGGAACTATTAGTCCACCTACTTTAACCAACACATCTTCAATAATTCCTTTAGGAAATCTAAAAATCTGGTCTGCTAGTTGTAAAACTATTTTGGTAGGCTTAAACTTCTCTAGTTCCATCTTCTCATACACAGAAAATGACATCAAATTAATACTTGCATCTAGGTTATACAAACCGATGTCTCTTTCTCATTCCCCATGGCAATTTTAATCACAAAACTACCAGAATCCTTTAGTTTCGGAGGTAATTTATGTTGTAAAACAGCACTTGCTACCTCTGAAACTATCGCCTTTTCATTCAGCTTATACCTTTTCTTCTTAGTGCTCAATTCTTTGAAAAATTTTGCATAAGTCGATATATTCGTTATTGCCTCAATTAAAGATGTATTAATGCTTACCTTAGATAACATATTAAATATGTTAAAAAATTGCTTATCTTGCTTGTCAACCTTCAATCTGTTGGAAAACAGAATTAGTGGTCCGTAAGGACTATTTCCCTTGTGTAACTCATTTGATTTAGGTTGTTTTCCCTTCTTTATTTTCAGATAAAGGTGGGTGAGTGGTCACTAGTTCTTTCGCGCTTTCCTCATCAAGCTCCACATTCTTATCTCCTCCGCCAGTACCTGCATCATTAGCAACAAGGTTATTAATAACCTTACCATTTTAAAGAACTGTGACAGCTTTGACTTGCTCCGGCTAACTTGAAAATTTTCATCTCTTATTAAACTGAAACTGATTTGTAAGCTGCCAAACTTGCATTTTCACTTTTTTGAGAGAAGCCTCTAATGAATAAAATCTTTTATTATTTGCCTCTTGAGTTTGAGTGCTAACTTGAATGAAAGCATTTAAATTATTTTCAAAGCTAGGCTTCCTCTGCTGCTCTTTATATAATGGCTATCATTGGAATTGGTTCTGCCATGACATCGCTTGAAATGGTTGTTGTTGATTGTTGGACTTTCAAGAAAAATTTGGATGATTCCTACAACCAGGATTGTACGTGTTAAAAAATGGATCATTGTGAACTCTTGACTGAAACCCTTCTAAAGCATTTGCTTACCCTGCTTTACTTGACTCAGTAATTGAAAAACACATGTTTGCCCTATGGCTATGTGAACCCCAGATACCACAAACCTCTTGAGTGGCAAAAAATTGATTCATCATCAAATTTAACAACTGAACTTACTTAGTCAATTCTGCCATTTGCATAGCAATCTCATTAGACACATTAGCTTCATTTACTCCTTGCCTTCTACCTCGCACACTGATACGAATCCAATAACGAAGGATAATCCACCCCCTATAACACCCGTTGCTTAACAAAGCAAGAACGCTAATGATCGAAGGATTTGAGGAACGAAGTCAGAAGAACGTCACAACGTAGTTGATAAGTATATCTGAATTCGTGATGCAATCCAAGAATTAGAGAATCCACCCTAAATCTAAGAAAAGCAATTGAATATTCTTGAAGAATAAACTTGAATTAAATTCGGCAAAAGGTTTTTTTTTTACAATGACATATCAAAGGCCTTTATATAGTGAAGCCTTAAAACAAAAACCTATTCTAATAAGGAAAATAATAAAAATAAAGAAAACCTATTCCTTAACTCTTAAGGAAAC
>CATIWJ010135626.1:0-11668 GCA_949640765.1 Croton laevigatus | reverse complement strand
ACATACATAAAGATTGTAAATGTGATTTCTTTTTTTTGACGAATGTGATTCCTTTGATAAAGAAAGGTGGTTTAGTTTCAGGGAGAGGAGTGAAATAATTTGTTAGCTATGGGGCAAAGTCAGTTTGTGTCATTAATATCGCAATTTGTCTCTTATTATTTCTCCATTAATTCTACACTGTCAGCATCAGTTACACTCTCTCACAGATCTATTTTGACATTTTCATTTTTCTTAATAAACAAACTTTGCTTTCACTCTACCCCCCACAATTAATTGCTTAACTACACTCCCATATATATATATCTATCAAGTCCTCAATATCACCCAAAGCAAACCAAAAATTTCCTTAACATTTTCTTTTCTTTTCTTGCCTCCCATGATGGCTTCCAAGCACATTATGGTTACTCTTCTCCTCTTGTTTCTTACTTTTTCTTCTATATGCAATGAAGTTCAAAGCTTAAGGACCCTAAAGAAACCTAACAGAATGGAGTATCCAAGTGGTGCATTAGATGTTCTTGCAAAGGACATTCCTGTTCCTCCTTCTGCTCCTTCCAAGCGACACAACGGTCGATCGGAGAAGGATAAAGGTATCCCGGTGAAGGATGAAGGTGTACCTACTAATTGAAGATGATGTTCAAGTTTCAACAACTATAGCATGTTTTAATTGAGGGGGGTATATGATAAATGTTTTAGATTAGTGGGTTAAATTGGAATTTTTCATCTTTTTAATATAGACATATAGTGATGATGTGATGATGGTATATGTAAGTTGTTTCTAGCAAAGGAAAACATCATTTTATATGATTTTACAAATCATGACTGTTTAAATAAAAGGATATGCTATAGATTAGTCTATATCTATATGTGTATTTTTTTAAAAATCTTTTGGATGCAGCCATTCAGTTTTCGAACACCAAACCATCAGCGCTAACTAATCCAAAATCAAATCGTGCAAATTCACTAAGGATAGCAAATCTCATCCCAGCGAGTATTTAGTTACATGTTTTTTGCTTCTTTTTCATGGTAAAGAAGAGTTTGTGGTTATTGTAAGTCCAATATTTGGTAAAGTAATTGTTTCCATAATTGAAAACAACAAGAATAGGTGAGAGTACAAGTCCAATCAATGCAAATTCTATCCGCAGCTTATAAGTATATTCATAGCCTTATAATTATTTGAATGCCCTCAAGCTTTGTTCGTACTAACCGTTTAAAGATGCAGATTAAGTAAATTAAATGAAGCTTAAAGGCAGATTATTTGATAGTTAGAGTGTTGCAGAGATCAATAAACACCCTAATAATTTATACGTTTATATTATTTTTTTTCTCTCTCTCCTTAATTTATCAATTTTTTTTGATTAATTATATGTTTGAATTGGGTACTTCATCTTTAAAATTCTGATATCATATGAATATGGCGTTATCTAGAACGGTTCCCCTGAAAAAAACTATATAATAACAATAATATATTTAGACGTTACACTTATTTTTGACTTATGCTTATAAATAACCATCTTTTATTTTATGGCTCATAACTAATTTTGGTTGAGAAAGCAATTAATGATATTTATGTGCATTTACATATGTTTAAAGAAAGAAAAGAATTAATTATTTTCTAAACTTAAGAATTAATTAGGGTTGGAGAAGGTAAAAAGAAAAATATTTCTTCAGGCTAAAAAAAAAAAAAAAAAAAAAAATTCTTCAGGGTTTTCCATAATTGTTTTAGCAAAAAAGTAACTCTACTGTATGGTGATTAATGCTAAAAATAATTAATCCATCTTTTAAGTAAAAAAGGGAAACAACTAAAGCTTGCTTTGCCAATTGCTTGTAGTCTCGTTGATATTTTCGTTTGCATTTGTAAGCTGAGAAATAAAAGTTTTGAGTTCAATTTCTCTAAACCATATTATATTGCCGATTTGGCGCATGTTTTCTAAAGAGTGGACTTCCTTTATTGTGTAGTCTTCGATTAACCTTGGATCTTTACTATTTTATACAATTGTTTGGCTAATTTTTGTTAAAACAAGAAAGTAACTATTTGTATAAGAAAAATGAAATGTAGAGAGCTATCAAGGAAGTGAGGAGGGCACTAAAAGTTACGTTTAGAAGAAGGGATAGAATGCACTTAATAAGGCAAGCTTTACAGCTTGGATAGTTCAAAATCCTAGTGTACACATAATACGTATTTCTTAAAAAACACGAATTAGAATTGTCGTTTAGTAGATCAATATCTACAAAGGTTGACTTCTTCAAACTAAATTTTATGAAAAAAATTATATTTCCCATTTGCTCTATTGTCTCTACTAAAAGAACTTGATAGAGTTTTACAGACAGAAGCCAAATATATCTCTTCATTCTTCCATCATTAACTCATCCTCCTCCTATTATTATTCAGCCTTTTTATGCCTTTTGGCCCCCCATTTTAGATGGTTTTGAATCCCTCAAATTCACTCTACAATACAAAGAGGACAAAAGGGCAAAAAGTTACCCAAAAAGTAAGGATCTTTGTTGCCCAAAAGATGAGGAGAGAAGAAGTAATTATCAATTTAAGGCAAAAACAAAATGAAACACTCCATAACTATATTTGTCTACTTGGGATATTATATTTTATACTAAAATAGAGCATTAGGTATTAGTATTTTTCGTAATGATGTGTTTTATAAGTGCATTTACTCCTACATACACGTTTATTTTTCTTTTCAAGTAAACTATATTTATATTTTCTTTCAACTAAACTATGATTAAGTTGATTTTATTAGTAGTTTAGAGTTCGATAAGATAGTTTTGGAAATTGGGAACCCTACCAAATTTTATGAATAAATTCAGTCTTTTTTTTGTTTACAGTAAGTAATTATAGTCCCACCTAATATAAGAATCCAAGCACGCAAGAAATGGAAGGACATGAAGGGATAGAACTAGATTGATTGGATGCATCCAAAATACTTACAAGCAAAAACAATTATCAATCACAATAATCATCATTCATGCCTGTTTTAGCACTGTTTTAAATTTTTCATATTTTTTTATCATTACATATTTTTATTCCAATGATGTTGGCCATGCGTGCATTAATTGGCAGAGTGCATCAACTTGCAGTTGAATGTCATGGGCACTTGTGAACTGCATGCACCATAGGCTAGGAGGCCAAGTCATAGTCGAATATAGTGGGAGTTTATAAGCTGCATAGTCAGTATAGACGGTATGCACATTCTCGACTGAGGTCCTATGTAGTATTAGAGGCAACTGTCACAGATTTAATTCGCAACTCAAGCAATTGCTAGGGTAATTAGTCATACATGCATCAATAGTTTTTTTTTTTAACAGACGTACATGCATCAATAGTATTAGGGGAAAATCTCACAGATTTAATTCGCAACTGAAGCAATTGCTAGGGTAAATTGTTAGTCATACATGCATCAATGGTCACGTGCCGGAGGAGAGTTTGTAGCATTTGAGAGGTTATACAAATTAGATTCTCATCCTTATTCAAGAAACGTTTTTGCATTTATGCATCCATTCCTCTGTTTCCCTCTCAACCCTTCAATCTTTTCAATTCAGATTTTTAAAGATCCAAAAAATATTACTTTCATTTTTCAGAATTTGAAGAGTAGAAAACATTTTAGAGGTTAACTAGAAAAAGGATGGCAATCGGTTCAAACACAAAGCAGAACCCCTCTCTCTCTTTTTTTTGTTTTCACAGCAAAACCATGGAGCGGCATCAGTACATTGCCCGATGAGTTCAGAGGTGAAAATTCTAGATTTTTTTAAGGTACAAGTTCACGTAAGTTTCAGGTTCACAAAGATCAATATTCTCAAGTGGAAGAAATTTAGGAAACAATTACACCATAATGTAGGAAGCTGGTAAAAGTTACAGACAGCATAATAAAAAATGTTGTTCTTTGGGTGGGATCTTAGCACCGGTAGCTTCCTACGAAGCAAGCTTGCTGTTCTCCAGAAAAATGGAATACTGCTCTAAAAGTTTTGAACACAAAAATTGATTGCTGTTATGCATATGTCATGATACAAGAAAACTCGATAGAATACAATTGGGTCAGAATTGAGATTGTTTAATCACTTCTGTGGTGCTGCTTCGGCTGGCGTCTTAGTAGTCATCTGATCAACTGCATGCACGGTGGTCTGAAGCTCCTCCCATATTGCTTTGTACACCATCCTCTGCCTATTAACAGCTGACTTTCCTTCAAAGGCTGAAGACACAACATCGATACTGCAAACGCATGGTAAATGAGCTCAATTTTCGAACTTCAGCTAGGAAAGTAAATTAATGGATAAAACAGAGGAAACTTGACTATTAAACAGGATAAATTCCATGCATTTCAAACTTCTAGATATATGCAGAGATATTAGATAATGTCAACACATTATACAATACAAGGACTATAGGGATTTTTTAGGATCTGTATGAACAATTCTAAAGCATGGCCAAATAATCCAAAGAAAAAGAAGGAAAGCTGAAAGCATCCAAAACATAAAGCTTAGGCCTATATCGACAGACATGACTGGAGTTCCAATGGACCCAACTGAATAGCTCATGATCATGAATCATGCAAGGAAGGAGCACTAAGAGCAAAAAAGAGATACAAAACTTCCAATCTTAGCCTAACTACCACAGGTACAGACATCCCCTACATATTAAGCCTTGAAAGAAGAAATTGAATGGATCCTTTATAAACCAACAAAACTAGCTCCAACCCAATTCCTTTGAACAGTTCAACTTAACTTTTTTTTTTTTTTTAATCACATGAAATGCTTGGAGATAAGCTAGATTCACCCAACTGAAATTGAAACCTGAATATTTCAATGGAGGCTTTAGATAGATGAAATGTTCCTGATATAACTAATCAAAATCCTTCAGATTTATGAGCCAAAACAAAACTGTGTCAGTTAGAATTCTAAAACGCTAGTAAATTTTTTTTTAGGTAAGGGGGACTGATCATCAACAGTTCAACACTCTTGTCTTGACCTGAACTGCCCAGCAACATATTTCACCAAGTCAATGAAGTATGAATAATATTATAATAACCCAACATTTCCTAGGAAGCCACAATTATATCAGCCAACTAGCTCAAGCTGTCAAACATCTTCATATTCATGAAATTCAAATCATGTAATCATCTAACATTTGAGATTCCCAGAATTAATCATTTTGAACCACAAGGCAGGAAACCAAGCAATGATCCTTGGTACTTATATTATCACTTGTACATCACCACAAAATTTAAAAACAGGTGTGATGAAATACTAGAATCTGCAAAAATTAATGCAACAATATGTTGACAGCAATAAATTCCTAATGGAAAGAAGTTACACATTGGTAAAATACAATAGGAATAACTACTAAGTAAAAATTTCAAAATGTAATCTTAAGGTTTATTTCTTTTTACCATATATAATAGCACCCATTTAGCGCATCAAATGGGTATCATTATGGATTTACAGTTACAGAAGCCAAATCTCATGTAAGTACTGCTGATTTTGAGAAATTTTTTAGCCTTACTAACAAAAGAATCAAAGTTGAGAACATCCAACTTTCGAGCCTGTGAATCTTAAAGCAGACAGGAGTAACCATTTTGACTTGGAAAAATTCTGGCATATATTGCAAACCCAAACAAGACAGGAACCAAACCAGTATCAATCTGGCAAACAGTTATTGTCCAAACAGGTTGTCTAATTAGAATAAAAACAAAGTAGTGTTAAAGTTTTAGACATGAAAAATCCCAGCAGTTTGCCTTAGTAGGTTGTGTGGCATAAGGCTTTTTCATAAAATTTAATTTTGAGTTTATTATCTAAAGTAAAGCCAGCAAGCTGTGATTTTTTCAGTTGAGGCAAAAAGAAAAAAACACAAACTTTAAGCAAATTCATTCTTCCATACACTTCTCTAACAGATCAAATGAACTCTACTCAGATTCTTGGTATTGATTATTGGCTAAAAAACTGGTTTTACATAAGAAAGTTAAAAAATAAAATACATAAAAATCAGAGTCTACCTGACATGCCTACCATCCCCGTAAGCATCTTTCACAGTGACTGATTCTGCCTCTAGTTCCTCCTTAATCTGTTCAAATTGAGTGAAATTATCAGCACTTTGTATCCTCCAGAGAAAAGAAAATAAATTATTGAGCCAAACATTTAAATTCGAAATGCTTCAAAGTTACCTTTTTCTCCATAGATTGCATAAGAGGGGAGTCGATGGAGCCGGCATCATTAACGTCGGTGGCTCTAACAGTGAATCTACGCTGACCCAATGATTCTGGGGACTTATTAGAGGTAGGCGAAACTAACGAGTTTGATTCAGTTTTCATCCGGAAGACTGCGTATTGCGAAGAAAAGAAACGTTTCGGGGTCTGGAGAAATGATGATGAAAGCAGAGGTTGTTGACGGAGGAGGAGGTGGTGGTTAAGGGGGCGCGTGGAGGACAGAAGATACGGTCGCAACATCAGACTCTTCGCCATTTGCATATCGTTCTCGCAACAAAATTGGAGTTTTACTAGTTATTATTTTTGTGGCAGTTGAGGAATGGTGTTCGCTTGGGCTTCTATAAAAGTTGGGTTGAATTAGATTTGGCCCATATTTGGATATTGGGCTAATATAATTGAAACATAACAAAAAAAAAATAAAAAAAGGAAAAATTGATATTAGATATAGTTTCTAAAATTAAATAAATAATTAAAATATCTTATTACCCTTTTATTTAATTAATTTAAAAGTTAAACAAATCAAAACTTAAACTATACAAAATGAAAGCTTTACATTTTTTTTTCCTTTTCGTCTTTTTCTTCTTCTTTAAGATCCACCTCTCTCTCTTCTTCTTCTTTTAGATTTGGATTTTGTTTGTTTAAAATTTGCGATTTTTTTAATTGTTTTGTGGGTTGATTTTTGATTTTTTTATGGTGTTAATTATGGAGCAAAGAATCAATTATAGTGTTCTTGATTATGAAGCAGACAAAATAGTTATGGTGGTTAGGTTTGGTTGGGGAAGAAGATAAGCTATGTATAGCAGCATGTGGGATATATATGGTATATATACTGATCTTTGGAGTAGAGAAATTCACTAATGGAGAGGAGATGTACTTATATATACAAAGTGAAACATCCTAAATTTTAAAATTAGCATATAATATACAATGAAGTATAACTAAGAATAAACATATGGTAGAAAGGAGATAAACACATTATAATACAGAAATAAACACGGTAAACAAATTGTAAACAGGAAATAAGCATGTTGTAAAAAGAAATAAGAAATAGACAGGTTATAAAAATATTGTAAACATAGTATAAATAGAAAAGAAACATGTTAACATTTGTTTGATTAAATCTAGATAAAGATGAGAAATACGAGAAGGGGATATAAAAAAATTTCACAAATAAAATTGATCGATAAATAAAATTTGATAAATATTGTAAAGGGCAATAATAAATGTTCGAAACAAAGATGACATTAGTTAAAATGGTGAAGAAGATGAAATTGTATAATAAACGAATAAGTAATTATTAAATAGATAGAAAATTTATGAGAATAATCAAATACATAAATAAATACGTAAAATGAAATATTAATGCATTAACAAGTTTATTTAAAAGGTAGTTAGTAGATTTTAATAAATACAAAGTTAAAAAGATTAACGATAAATTTGAATTTAAATCAAGAATATCAAAATTAATCAGGATTAAAACGAATATTTTATTAATGGCGGCAAAAGAAATAGACAGAGTTAAATCATAATACCAAATGGTAATATGATACTTGAGAAAAAGAAATAAATTAGTAAAATTTGATAGGTCAATTTAAATAGTTGTCACATCTTGGATTTCAGACTCTGATGTATCTCTTCATTGGTTTCAAGATACTATTTGGAGCATTCGAAACCTTCGACAACAGGAATGGCAAGTTGAATTTCGGCATATTTGTAGGGAAGATAATCTAGGGGCAGATGCTCTAGCTCATCGAGGCGTCCAGGTTGGGACAGTTGCTAATTGCTTGTCGCAACCACCGTCGTGGTTGATTCCAAAGTTATGTTCTGAACTCAGTTAATTTTGCTCATTTCTTTCCTCTTGTATCCAAAAAAAGGGGAAAATATGGTGATATTAGTTGAATAACAAGTAATTAAAATAATAATTAAGTTTATTGAGTAACAAAGATGAAATTAAGAATTAATATAAAGTACACTTCGCTAACAAGTTTATAAAATTAGAAATAAATTGAAAAAAAAGATATTTTGAGGAAAGAATCTATCAATAGTTAAAATAAAATATATGTTAAGATTATTATGATCACGATTTATTAAGGATCTAAATAAAAAAAAAGTAAAGTGCAATATATAATTGAAATTGAAATTTATATTATTATTATTATTATTATTATTATTATTGAGAGAAAGGAAAATATAATAGTAATTCGAAATGTAAATATAAGAATAAAATGAAAATGCAAAATAAAATGTAAATAAAATTTGAATGGCAAACTTAAATCTAAATGCAAGTGAAGTGTAAATTAAAAGAAATGTAAATAATGTTATAAGTTAATTAAAAACACAAATACAAAAGAAGATGAGAGATGGAATGGATATGAAATGCAATTGCAAATTAAAGTAAAGGGTAAAAAAGGAAGTGGAATTTGCGTGGAGGAAAGTATAGAAACCGACTTAATTGAGGTCTATATGCACGTAAATGACTAAACGAAACTTTGGTTCTTCTGCTAAAAAACAAAATTTGAACTGTGAAAAAAAAATTAAAATAAATTAAAAATCAATATTTTGAGAGAATAACTCGAGAGATAACCCAATCATTTCTGTCGCTGTCCGACATCACCACTATCATCCAAGGCCATCAAACAGTTGCTCACTATCTGGTGAATCCAGAAATATCGCAGATAGTGCTGAAATTCGATTGGGTCGAAAGGTGAGATCATGAGACGGCTTGACCTTCAATTGAAGTTTCATCCACTTCCGGTAGCTACACGACCGTTTAGATATTACCAACTGGAATCTGAGATTGAAAGGAGCAAAACAGTATATGGCTTGCCAATTAAAGTTGCCAAAAAATAAAGTGGAGTCGGATTAAATCCAAGGGTCACATGACCCAAATAGCAGAGGAAATGGGTGAGGAAAGAGATCAAAACGACTTGTCGTTTGATCTCCACGAAGGGGTGTCACTCGAGCCTCTCTAGGAGGACTTCTGTTCACCTTCAAAATGACCCGTCTTTTTGTAGCAGTTAGGGTGAACGGATGAGGAACCAAAACGGCGCCTTTAAGCTATGTTTTGGGCAAATTACAACTTAGGCCCCTCCGTTTTATACGACGATAACCCGACCCTTGAACTTGTTTATTGTTTGCATTTTTACCCTTCAGATTAAAAATAAAATATAATTTGAATTTATTTGGAAATATAATTAATTAGGGTATCAATTTAATTAATAGGTTATTTAAATAGGTTAATTATAATTTAAGAATCATCATTATATATATAATGATGAAATAAGTACTTAAAATTTATTTCAAATTTAAGAAGTATTAAAGTGTGTGTGTGTGTGTGTGTAATGGTGAAATAAGTACTTAAAATTTATTTCAAATTTAAGAAGTATTAAAGTATGTGTGTGTGTGTATATATATATAGGCATGTTAGTTATTAAAACTTAAACTTATTAATTAAATTAAAATCTAATACCGGTTATGATTATATTAGTAGGAGAATTAATAAATCTGAAAATGAAATAATTAGGTAATAGATATTGTGTAAGAGAAATTTGATATTGGTATGCTAAATTATTAAAAATAGATAAATTGGTAAAAAAGAGTACGATTAAATAATTTGAATATTTGTTTAGTAAATATTAAAAATAATTTAAAATAAGTCAAGGAGAATTACCTGAAAGATAATTTGAAATTTAATTACAGAACTAAATTAAAGTTGAAATTTCAATAATAAGAAATATAAGGAAAATGAAGTAGATAATAATAAGAATAGAATTTCAAATAATTGTTTAATTAAATAAATAGCTGAATTAAGTAAATAAAATAAAATGAATTTAGGAGGAGTATTTAAGTAAAGGGATCGCGGGTTTAATTTGAAATAATATTGATAAATTACTTAGAGTATTGATAGTCAATAATTATATAGAAAAGATTTAAAAGGTTGTTATTAAGAATAATTGAAAAGAACTGAAAATTAAGGGTTATTAAGGAAATAAATGATAAATAATAGAAGAATATATGAAATATAAAAAGAAAGGGAAGAAATAAATAAATGAATTGGAAATTATAGTTAAGTATTCAAAAGAGATCAAGTAACAAATATATTGATAATTAATTAGTATTTTATTGAATTATATAGCAGTGGGGATTTAAATTAGACGAGGGACAGCATATGAGAATAAAAGATAGAAAAAATAAATGAATTGGAAATTATAGTTAAGTATATAAAAGAGATCAAGTAATAAATAAATTGGAAATTAATTAGTATTTGATTAAATTAGATAGCAATGGAAAATTTAAATTAGATGAGGAAATGCGTGAAACGATCACAAACAAAACTCGTCAATGCTAGATTTGGTACTTTACCATTGCTTATTTATTATAAAATGCATGTATTAATAAAATGTGCTGTGAATATGTGAACTGTGCTGAGGTGCTATGTTTGCTATTCTTGCCGTACCTATTATATGTAATAATTTTACTTGAATTTACAACATTATAGATAAAGTACTCACTGAGCTCATAACTCGCAAATTTAGTTTATGCTAAACTTATAGGTTTACGGAAAGGCGCCAAAGAAATTAAAACCATGGAGTGGGCATCAGGATCACTATATGCATTTAGAATGACATATAAAAGAAGCAAGAAGAAACCATGACATGAGAAGAAAATTTTATAATCACTATTGTAACTTATGTAATTCGATTACAAATAAATTTATATTAAGTTTTGCATACAACGTGGCATATGTTGTGACACTTTTAATTCGGTTAGAAATAGTCAGATTAAAGAGTGTATTATACACACCACATTTACTGGTATACCATTAAAATGAAAAAACAATGGCCAGGCCTAATCAATATATGGAAACATCAATCACCACGATATATACTCTTTATCATTATGTTTAATTGGCTTACAACCTTTTTTTCAGTCCTGGGAGAAATGCTTATTTACTTCGGTTGCACCCTACAAAATTTACAACTTTAAATAGTTCTGTAATTAAAAAGAAATTAAGTACTCAAAAAAAAAAAAAGAAGAAATTAATTGTATTTGTACCAAATAAAATGAAAATATTTGCAGTAATTGATATTTTTGTATGTTGCTTATCTTTGCTTCAACTTTTGTATGTTCTTATTAAATTGTATTTTTATATTCAAGCTCAATTTTGTAAACTTTTCTGCATATTTTCATGGAATTTAATATCTTTGGTTATAAAAAAAAAAAAAAAATTGTATACATAGATATAACAGTTCACAGACTTAAATGTGAAAAGAGGTGTTAGAACTTGGCTTGCTCAGACCCAAGGGGCAGGCATTTAACTATTTGTTGAAACTTGTGTAAGATTGGGTTGTTAAATGGAAACATTGTTTCATGTGATAGGTCTTGCTACTTTTAATTGTAAATGGAAAGTCAAATCCTTAAAGATATAAAAAAGAGTTTAATATATATGTATTTTTTTT
>CATIWJ010135620.1:0-28886 GCA_949640765.1 Croton laevigatus | reverse complement strand
AATCTTGCTCCAAACAACCTCACCGAGCATGAAAGAAATCTTTTCAACACCCATTATGGTAAAAGATTTCATCCAATTAGAACTCTCTTTGATCAAACATTGGTGAATCTAGGAGTATATGATGAGGTAACAACTCTTCTTACAAATGCATCTCTACTTAATATTGCTTACCTTGCTCCTACCTCCCACAAAGCCTTATCTTGTGAAATTTTAGCCTCCATAACACCCACTTTCAACCTAAACGAAAGACACCAAAAGGCTATCATCCAATCCATCACATTCAAAGCCTTTGGTGCTCTCTATTCCTTCACTAGGGAAGCAATTGCAAATATTTTTAACCTATCTCAAGGCACCATCACCAAAACAGACGACCTCACGCTACAAGACCAAATTGAAACTTGGTAAGCTATTTCGGCGGACCAAGTTCATAACCCCAAAAATTGCCAAATCCTTCGCCTTCTTTGAACTTCAATATTGGCTCCTTCACCAGTCCATTTCCTACTCCATTCTTGCCAAAGAGGGAAGAAATAAAGTATCCAAAAAGGATCTACTTATCCTTCATTGTGCTCGCACCGCCACTCCTTATTGCGGAGCAACTGTTCTTGTCTCCCACCTTCTTGACGTTCAAAAGAACAAGAAGATAACTCCCTATGTTCACCACATTCTTACCTACCTTGCCTCCCGGGTAGTAAACAACTTCTTTAGTGATCCCACCATTCAATCCTTTTGCGAGAGAGATATCAGAATAGAAAACACCAAAGTCATTGATATTATTTACCTCACCTTAGACTCCAAAATTCTCTCTCAACGAAGCCATGTTTATCAAGGGAACAAACCCTCTTCCAGTGAACCTAGAGAAGGAAATCAAGAACAACCGGAAGAACAACAAGAATTGCCTCAACACCCTTCTTCTAGACCCTCCAAAAGGTCTAGAATTGAAGAAATCCCTTCTTCCATTTCTCTTCCTACTCCTAAAACCAAGAAGGACAGGCATCGTCTTAAAAATATTGAAAAATGGCTCAAAAGATTATGTCAAAAACTTCAAGTGAGCTGTTCATCTGCTTCGGAGTCGGATGATGACAATGCTTCTCCTCCGGTTCCACCTTCTAGTGGAGCTGGTCCTTCTGGTCCTTCTGAGCCTCCTCTACTTCGCTCTTCATCATCTTCCTCTTCTTCAGACTCAATTCCCCTTGAGTTACGGTATGCTCTTCAAGAAAGAGCAAATGGCGCTGCTGAAAAAAGGAAAGGAATTCACTTAGGAAATTAGTTTTTCTCTTTTAGCTTTTATGTTTTTCATTTTATGTTTTAGTAATTATGTTTTTAAATTTTCCTTCTTGTAATCTTGTGTTTAATGTAATGGAATGTTATTTCTTTGTCCATTTATTTCCTTTTTAATCTTTTTGCCAAAAGGGAGAGAAATAACAATTTGTGTGTAGTGATTAAATCTGAAATTTGATTAATCATATTTTATGCATCAAGTGAGGGGAGCAAAAATAAACTAAAATTTTTTAATTTAACTTAAAACATACATCACTCATAAGTTGCATTATTATTTTTAATCACAACATCAAGTACGTTTGTCAAAAAATCAAAAAGGGGGAGATTGTTGTGCCTAGGTTCCAAAATCCCTTGTTTTGATTGTTTGACCAACTTATACTTGATTTTGTGAAGTTACTAATGATGTTTCAAGTGTTTTAAAGTATTGTCAGTTGATTGATGTCACAACAAGACAATCTAAGTCAAAATCAAAGAGAAAATCATAAAATAGCAAATACTGCAACTGGGTCTCGGTCGCGACTCAACAAAGAAAATTCCTCTTCAAGTCATCAGAGTGGTCGCGACTCATAAGTCTCGATCGAGACTCAACCTCAGCACATGTGTCTCGATCGCTACTACGTCAGTTTCGGTCGCGACTCAACAGATAAAAAATTTAATGAAGCCACTGGACTACTCGTGACTCTGAGTCGCACCAGAGTCTCGGTCGCTACTCAACCTCAGCACCAGAGTCTCGGTCACTACTATATGTCTCACAGCAGTCTCGCTCGCTACTTTCAAAAATAGCCGTTGGTGCCATTTAGCTAGTCTCGGTCACTACCCTTATGTCTCGGTTGCGACCAGACAAAAGTCAGCTTACTCAAATATTAAGATATTGTCGAGCCTACAAAAATCCTTTGGAGCCACTGTCTGACGCTCCAAACAACGCTCCAAATCGGCGAGTCTCGGTTGCGACTCACCTATCTCCGTCACGACCCAGCTGGATTTCAAACAACTTGTTTTTCTTAACGCTCCAAACGGCTAGCTTTCAAATTTCTTCTATAAATACTCTCACATACACTGAGATAAAAATACACACGACTTCTGCACTCTATATACTTCATTTTTTCTCTACATTCTACAAAAAATTTACTTTGTATTATTAGTGTTTGTTGGATTATCCTTAAAACCAACATCTTTGTTATTCTATTTTAGTTTTGAGTGAGCTATAAACTCATTACCCTTCTGTAAAGTTTGGTGTTATCTATAAACACTAAGTTTTGAGGTGAACTTGCAAAACCTCTTTTGTAATTGCCATTGGTGCTTAGTGGAACCCAATTCCTTTCTAGGATTGGAGAAGTGGACGTAGGCTCGAGATTATAGCCGAACCACTATAAATCCTTTCTTTTCATACCACCAAATTTTCGCTTAAAAATTTTAAAAGGCCACTAATTCACCCCCCTCTTAGTTGCCAAGGGACCAACAGAAGCAACCTTTCCTCGAACCAAGAGTCCGGCCTCTTTCACCTTTTGTGTGTCCTAAATCACAGAGAATGCTTACAGATGTCCCTTTCCTAGTCCTAGTCATTTCATGTCTTAGATCAGCTTTGGCAAAGAGTGCCTATTAGCAATCCAAGTCGCAATCTTCGCTTAATTAGAGGCAAAAAATTGAGTGGATTGCTTTTAGTCATACAACCCGACTCCTCCTTTATTGAATGTTAATGGGTTATTAGGTTATTGATGTACCAGTGACCTTTACTAAAGTAAAGAAATCCACTACATAGATGGACATTAAGGAAAAGAATGTGCTAAATATTCCTTTTATGACAACCTCAGTTTGCCATGACCAATGTAGGGCATTTTTATACAAAGCTTGGTTTCAATGGCTTCTATTTATCATTTAGCAAATAAAGAACACACAAGGGTGCCACCCCTCACCCCCCAAATGCCAAGTAATTTCATGTGTTGGCTTCTCAGGGGTCACTTCTCACGGCTCAGATTATGACCTTACTCTATAACTAAAATATTTGGCGGGAGCCTCGTGCCCTAAATTCCATAATGTTTCGTTCAAATGACTCTTACTTTGCTGCTCTTGTCCTATTTTTCAAGTTATTATGTGCACGCTAGTAATTAGGGGTATTAATGACGTCTTAGGAAGGTACGCCTTTTTTACTTATAAAAGGATGTTCTTTTTTGTTTTTACACCATTATCTTCAAAATCTTCAAATGGCTCTTCTTGTTTAGGATGTTCAGTGATCTTAATCATTTATTAATCTTTTATTTTCTCTTTTTATGCTCCGTTGTACATAATGCCTTCATCAGATTTCTCTAAGCAAAGTGGTGATAAGTTGGATGATAGTGATCATCCTTTCTGCGAGAGGTCGCCAACCCTAGAATTAACTAGGCAATTATCCAACATCAACCTTCCTTTAGAAAAAGGAACCCTTACTGGATTAAACAAGCGAGGTCGATGATCTTTCAATAGCAACCTCTTTCTAGAAGAGGAAATCCTTAGTAAACCAAGCATGCGAGGTCGACAATTCTTCAGCATTGATCTCCTTTCGGGAGAGACAATCTGAGCTGCACCAAGTATGCCAGGTCGCCAAGGAGTGGCTCCTCACGATTTGGGTATTTTATAGAGCTTCTTTGGTAGAAGGATAGAATCTGTAACAGGCTACTAACATGTTGCTCTAAATAGTATGCTTACTCTTCTTATATGTAGCTCCTTTGTATATCTTTATTCTTCAACATGGACCTGCTAATCTGGTATTAGGAACTTCCCATTTGAACATTTGGGAGAAAATTCAAAATATAACCTCCCACTCTCCATTATCTTGTGCTGTATCCAATTTTGATGGTTGCAACACCGTGAGTCCCTTAACCTAGGGGTGAGTAAACGATTTGACCAAAACGGTTAAAACGGGAAATTCGGCCAAATCGGCCAAAACGGTTCGGCCAAAAAATAAAAATAATTCGGTTAGGTTCGGCCAGAGAGTATTTCGGCCGAACTTACTCGAATTAACTGAACTCTAAAACACTGCATTTTTGTTCGTATATATTGCAAATATAGTAGTAGTATCGTTTCGTTTGTATGTTAATGTTGTTTGAGGCCTAAATTCTAATTTTTCTCTTCCTAATTTACTTGAGATTCAGTTGATTGGACATACAAATAATAGAACAAATGAATTGTTGAATCATATCAACAAGTTTTAATTTTTAATTTTTAATTTGACTGAATTTCGGCCAAGAGTTTTATAAAACGGTTAAACGGTTAATTCGGTTAATCAAATATTATTCGGTTCAATGGTTAAAACGGTTAAAAATTTCATTCGGCTAAAACAGTTAAGGAAAAAAAAGTCAGAAATATAGTAATTCGGCCAAGGATCGGTCAATTTTTGATCGATCTGGCCGAATGATCACCTCTACATTAACCCACTTTAGCTTATCTATACAAGCGAGATGAACACGGAGCCTACCTCATCCTTACGAGTAGAGGTCGCCTTAGGGATGCTCTTCAGCGAGCTTTAATTTTATTGTAGATAAGGCTTAATTAGTTTTTTTTATTTTCGATGTAGGAATTTTTATAGCGACCTTAGAATCATCTTGCCGTGTAATAGCTTGGTTAATTTTAAATAAAAGGCAAGTTTATTATTGATATTATTATTATTTAATATAAACTGGTTCTTGAATTTTGATTCTTATGGCAACCTCGAGGTCGCTCTTTCAACACTGTCTTGACTTTTCTTCATAATATCATGTTATTTATTCCATAATCACATTATTGATATATTGATGCTATTTTATAGAGGAGATTGCTCTCATTATGTTAAGTGACATTTTCACATAAAATTTTAAATGAAATGTTTGATGAATTCGGAACATAAGTAAAAACATTGGTTTCTAATGACGACATTGATATCTCTCATCCTTAGGGATGTTCAAAGTCGGTTCGGTTCTAAAACGACCAAAAACTGATAAGCAAAATGTTTTAGACCACTTGACTTTGTCTGATTCTTGTTATTTATGTAATTTATTATTTTTTTATGTTTAGGGTTAGTATATTTTATAGAATAGTTAGGTATTTGGGTGGGAACAGACAAAAACCCTAACAAATGAGGATTTTTAGGGTTTTCTATTACTTAATATTTATTTTTGAATGGCAAGTTGAAAAATGCTTGTAATTAGCAAAAATTGAATTCATTTTGATATGACATTTTATTATGTTTTTGAATTACGGATGGCATATGCTGGACTAATTGGATGGCCATTTCTTGTTACCTTATTGATGTTTAAGTCCTTAAGATAGTATAACCTAAATATGGATAATCTATAAAAACTTGTCAAATTAAAATTATTGCAAATATGGGAAAACCCTGTTAAACTATGTTGATTGAAATGCTTTTCTCTGTGATTAATATTTTTTGAAATTTGGCAAATCGAAGCTGAATTCTGATGAAGATGTTTTGTTGTTTTTTGCTTTGTATTTATGGTGTAGTTAAAGATAATGAGTGATATTACTATTGTTCTTAGTTTTGTTTATGGTTGAAGGTTTGCATAGATCCTTACGTTTGATTATTATTAGGATACATGAGTGTGTAATAGTTCCTTGTATGATTTAGATAAATTCACTTACCAAAATCTGCTACATTTTAGCAAAGAAGTAGGGTATAACAAGTATTATGGACTTTATATAAAAGATAAAGTTAATAACACTTTCAACTTTATATAAGGGATGCTTGTTTAGCTATTATTAGGAAGTCAACTAGCATGGGGGATAATTTAACTGTTTATATAGATTCAGTGGTTTTTTTTTTCATCCAAAGTGTACTACTCCTATAGTATTTGATCCCAACCCCTTTGGAACCATTTTGACTGATGCCCCTTGGGTGGATTATAGAGTCAAGCTCAAACCTATCACTACCTCAGAAAATGTCTTAGTTTATGAGATTCAAGCTATCCTTATAGAGCATGGTGACTTCATTGGTGACTATAACTATCCAACCTTAAACCTGACAGACCAAAACATTAATGAGATAGATTTAATTGACATCAATGATATATTGCCTCCACTTCCTGATGAAAGAGTCTTAACAAATGATGATGATGAGGAGGTCTTGGCTGTAAGGGCAAAGGTGATAGAATCTTTTAGCTAATCTAAAACCAAAATAGGTAATGCAACTAATGAGGACATTGGTCCTAAAGCTGTGGATGCAGACAATGATATATACATCATCTGAGGGTGAGAGTGAGAGTGAGGGTGAGGGTGAGGGTGATGATGAGGAAAGACATTCTGATTATTATGATAATGATGATCATAGGAGTTACTATAGTGGTTCAAATAAGGAGGCTGATGGTGAGACACTTAGGAGGCACGGCACTTCACCTACTTTTGATCCAACATCCCAAATTCCCTAGTTTTGTCTTGGCATGAAATTCTATAATTTTGCTAAACTGATATCAAGGAGGGAGAAAGCAAACAGTAAGAAGAAGAAGAAGAAGAAGAAGAAGTGAAGAAGGAAAGAGAGAAAACACAAAGTTCTCAAAGGTTGAAAAGGTAATGCATTGTTCATATTGCAAAAACTCAACCCACAACATTAGAAGTTGTCCAACAAAACCACCAACAAAGGTAATTTTGTAACAATACAATGTACTTTACTTAATTTATATTAATATTTGAAATAATTTTAGCTACTAACTATTTATTAAACATGTTTTAAGGGAGCTAGTAATAAGTGAAAAAAGGTCCCTTTAAAAAGGAAAGCAAGCTCATACACAGAAGAAACAGAAAGTAATCAACAAGGTACATTGTTGCCGACAATTGAGCCAATGACTAATAATTTACTACAAGAGTGAGCTCAAGTCAGCTAATTACAAGTGTTACTGCCAAAAAGAGAAAAGCAGTTGAAACCTCACATCTCAGCCTGTTCTAAATCCTCATCAACCAAATCCTACAACATCAACTCCACTCATATTCAGATACATTTTTAAGTTGTTTGCTTAACTGATTGAGATATGCTGGTATTGAATAACTATTGCAGCCATCACCACAGGAAGCTTCATTAGGTTTTACAAGAGGACCTATCAAGTGGCATGGGAAAGTGTTATAACAAATTGCTACGGAGACAGAAAAAGCCATAATCTTGATTTTCGAAAGGGTTGAATATGCTCGCTACATGGTATTTTGGTTTTGAATCATTTTGTAAATGTGATATTGGTAAATATTTTGTCCAATTATTTTTTGCCTTAACAATACAGTAGGCAAGTTCAAAGGTTGGACATTTTTTATGCCTTAAACAATAGGCAAGTCCAATGACTTTGTAATTTTTTTGTGTTATAAACAATAGACAAGTCCACATTTGGTAATTTAATGATATCAGTAAGCAATTGGCTTGAATGGTTATTGACAATGATAGTAAATTAATTTACGTTTACAGGTTATATTTTATCCAATAATAAGTGTGAATTATTGACTGTTACAGGTTTTTTGAACCTAAGCTCCAATCTTATACAACATTACATTTTTTTTTTTTTTGGCAATGTTTATCTTACATAGTCTTTGTGCCTCATTTTCTGGTTATGGTATGGAAATATTGATAAGATATCTAGCTATTGAATTATTTTCTTCTAACATGCTTAAAAGAAAAATAACTTCAACAAGTAACTAAAGGAGAAAAATGGCTACATTGTTTAACCATATAACAAAGCTTGTTCAAATGCAATACAACTATTACAAAAACATGAATTCCAACTTCACCTACAGTCCTACTTCGTCAAGCATTCATTTGCCAAATTTACAAAACAAATATCCCAACCCAAAGCCTACAACAACTCCTATTAAGATAGACTCATAATTGGGATTTTTTGTCTTTTTTTCCACTAAAATTTTCATCTCACCAAGCTTGATATTCATATCATTAAGTCTTCCTTCAACTCCAATCAATGTCTCATCATTCAATACATTAATGTAGTTATAAATCATTCTTAAATCACCTCTAATCTCTTTATCTATTTTCCTCTTCACATACTTCAATCCTCCATTAATCCAGAATAGCTCATCAGTGCTCCTAGGTTTCTCCATTTCCTTCATCGAAAAGCTTTTTGGTAGAACATATCAATTCTTCTCATTCTTCACCTTATCATGCTAGCAGAAGAAATCGCAATACTTTCCTTACATTAACCAAATGTGGACATTGTAAGCCCATTTTTTTAATAAATCAACAAACAAATTAAGACACTTACTTCTAGTTCTGGGCATTTGTGAAACATCCTCCCTGGATAGTTGGGATTTTCCAAAACCATATGTATGTTTTCCTTCCAACACTTCCACAAGAGCATAACTTTCTTGTTCCTTTGCCTTGGTTTCACCACTATTTAGAAGAGTATAAGAGAGAATATATCGATTACTGCAAACTGATATCAAAGAGGATGCAGAGATCGATTAGGGTTGAGAAAATGGAGGATTTGGATGATTTCTTTTATTCAAATTTCTATTTATTCCTTTGTTTAGGGTTCATGGTTGAAACGTCGTCGTTATCTATTTTAAACTGTTGTTCTCAACCCTTCACGATCCTTTCATTTGATTGAAATGCACCTTCCGTTAAATGCCCAACGAAATATGTATCTAGAAAATTTTCAGTAGTTTAAGGGTTTTAAAGGTTTATTAATTTGATGAGAGGGGAAAACTCAAAATCACGTATAATTCAGGAGTGAAAAAATGTTATCGGCCTCCGTTTGTATTTTGTTATGCGAAATATGAAAATTCATTTCATTTCCGCCGTCATTTAACACAATATTACTAAATATCACATTTTTTTTACATATTCATATAATATTCTATCTGAAGGATTTTATATAACGAATATATATATAAATAAATTGGGAATAATATAAATACCTCTTGTATAGACGAACGAATATTCTCACGAGCGGAAGCGATCACAGGATTGAATATGCTAGGCCGTTTTATAAAATATAAAATTCTATAGCGCGTTTCACGGTCTAAGAGCTTCAAAACGTAGAGATTAAAGGAGCTAAGTGATGGGAGAGAGGAAACCTAATTTTCTCTAGGATGGTTACTGCAGACAAATTCTACGTATGTTATTGTGTTGTTGTACCCTAATATCTTATTATGAGGTATATATATGTGTTGGGCTATTAGGGTTATCCATTAATCCTATTACCTATCACAACTTGGTTGGATCTACCTATGACCCACAAGTTAGGATCTTAATTAATTAAAAACTAATTATTTAATTAATTCCAACACTATCAATATTCTCATTTTTAGAGGATAAATATGTAGAATATTCCATTAAAAAATTAACATAATAACTTATTGATTAAATGATGTCACGATGTAGTGATCTATACATAGCAATTATACAAAATTCAGCGGTTAAATAGTAATAGTGATGCAATTATGTCAAAACCTCACCTTTAAAAAATCAGCCCTTTTAAAAAATTCAAACTATGACAACGCGCTTTTTTTTAATTTTCTTTGAAAATAACAAATTGAATTTTTTAATTGATAATGAGCACAATAATATTAATATTATAAAAACAAAAACTGTCCTACATATCAAGACTAGTCTTTATTTTTGTTTTTGGAGAAAGAGACAAGTCTTTTTTTTTTTTTTTTGAAAATTACCAAATTTGTGATGATGTTGATTTGGACGGGTGCACATGTTCCCAACTTGGGCAATCACTACAATCACATAAATTTTCAATTACAAATTTTAATTTTATTTTTTTAACATAGATATTTCTAAACCTAGCCTAATTTAAATGAGAGAGGAAAATATCACTCAAATCCTGATTGTCTAGGTAAAGGATCAACATCATTTTTACTAGACTGAACTCTTTGGTGGTCAATTACAATTTTAATTAAATTCAACAATTTCGAGCACAATTATAAATTTTGAATTAAAACTCATTGGAAGCAAGGACTATGATTTTACAACCCTTGATCTTTGTGAAGGAGATGCATCATTTTTGCCAACTAGAGATAGGTTGTTGTTTAATTTAAATTAATCTAATAAGCTACGTTAATTTATTGTATATTGTATTAATTTAAATTAAATATATAAATGTCCATTCAAAAAAAAAATTAAATATATAAATGCATCATCTATTTTTATAATCTAAGAATGAATTCTACAAAATTTTGTAAAAGTTATTTGTAAATTCACCTTTTCATGTGTAGAGGTGGAATAAAATTCGAATTTGAATTTTAATTAGTTATTTTAGAAATATTGAATTCCTTTACAAAGGAATTTAATCTAGAAACAAATTATAATCTAGTAGTTCATTCATTCTAAAATGGGGATAAGAAAAAAATTACAATTTTATCACTATCTTTTATTCAATATTACTAACTCATCAAATGATTTATGCATAATTATTATAAAGTCACTCCATTTTAATGGTGTTCAATTGTTAGATCACTATATCCATTGTTTGCCAAAATGTTCCATAAATATACCTGAAAAAAATGAGAAAATTGACGAAATATTCCATGAAAATATCACCGAAAACTTAACAATGACATAATTGTTTCTCATCACTATCACTAGGCATGGTAGCAAGCAGCAGTGCCTAAAATTGATGCACAATTGGTGATAGAAGATGGTTAAACCCACATTAATAAAGCCAATAAATTGACAATTCATTCCATAAATCACAATTTTAGTACTGTCCCTATAAATTCACATTCCACAGCTTTAAATATCATCATCATAAATATAGAGTGAAGCATAAGCTTGACCATAAAAATGGACCATTTTGTCATTGACAAGGTCAGACAATGTATCTATCTGAGAAATATGGATGGAAGCTTCTCATAAGACAAAACAGATAAGCAAAACAAGTTAATGGTAATGGGTTCCCACAATGCTCAATTGTACCAACAATCATATCACTATTTACATGTTGCTGTGGCTACAAAAATTTTGTGATTTTCCACTGTCCTTATTCCTTGTAGATTACGTTAATGAAAAAAAAAAAAGAATAATAATTTACCGAATATTCTTTTATGAAAATATTTAGGGATATTTTGCAAAATAGCACATTTGTACTATATTATCTAAATACATAGCATAAAAATTTTCAAAATTAAGGAAACGGTATTGTTTATTAAATATTGAACAACAAAATTTAAATATTCGAAAATTGTACATCTTTGTATTTTTATCCAGATTTATTAATAAAATTCAATACCTATCAATAAATTTTAAAATTCTTCAAAAATTCATCAGCTCGCCCAAAAAAATGACTGACACCACCGTTAGGTGGTTTCTAGCTAATTTCACTGGAAAATATTTTAATAATATTCAATACTAGTAAATAAAAATCTGTAAATAAAAGTCAACATGATAATAAAAAAATTGGTAAATAAACGTCGATAAATGTAAATACAAGTCCATCAACGTCAATAAAAATAAAAATCAGTCAATAAGCATTAATATATATATATATATATATATATAGACACACAAAAGTAAATAAAAATATGTAAGTAAATGTTAATCAATGTATATACAAGTCAATAAATATAAAGATTAAGATCTTTTGAAATAAAGCCCAAGAGGTGGTCTAGTAGTAAGACACCTTTGAGGCTTATCAATCTCCTTCCCCATATCCCCCAAGTAGAATAGGATATCTATGTCAAAAAAAAAAAAAAAAAAAGATCTTTTGAAATATGGCTTCTTCTTCTGTCTTAACCTTAAGGCCCGATTGAAATTTATTGCCAGTCACCGGGAAAATTTCAATACTCTATACTATTAAAAAGCTTTTGATTCATAGATTTTGAGTTTGGTTTTACTTCCTCACGACTCCACTTTATTTGGCTAGAAAACGTAAAAAACAGTCCGACAGTAGTAACAACGATCTTCTTTTTCGACTAAATACCAATGACAACTTTGGTCTCAAAATGCTCGGCATAGCTTGGGCTTTCATTTAATGACCTCAAATCAGCCGATCACTGGAATCGCATGAAAATGGCGTTGAAGTCTAGGATTGTGTTTTAACCCATAAGCCGAACTAACTTTTTCTCCCCCTTCTGCCAACTATTTGATGGATTTCTAATGTTGGTCAAGCTCGCCATTACCTGAGTTGGCGACTTGCGACGTTAGCTAGCCAATTTCGCAGGTGTGGCACAACAGTACTACGGTGGTTTGGTTTTAAAAATGTTTCACGATTTGGAAAAAAAATCTAATTTATTTTTTTAAATAATAAGGGTTAATTATAATTTAGTCCATTTGTTTTGGCACATTAGATCCCTTTATTTTTAATATTATTTTTTTAGTCCTTCTATTTTTTGACCATTAGACATTTTAGTCCTTTTGGAAACTAAAAATTATAATATTATAAAAAAAAGGATAAATTATTGAATATTTTAAAATAGAGGAATATAAAAATTTAATATTGATGAAAAATTTTCAACTTTTTAGTCTCTGTTATAAAATATTCAATTGTTTACTCATTCATCTTTTGAAACATTCAATAATTTAGTTCATAAAAGGAAAATAGACAGGATGAAATTATCAAATAAGAAAAAAACCTAAAGAGTTTCATTTGAGCTATTTGAAAGTTATCCAATTTGAGTGGTTTGGACTTGAGTAGATTGTAAAAAGACATACAACCTCGGTAAGAACGTCGTTCCATGGAATATATGACCTGAGATATGGACGAAAAAATATAATATTAAAATACATAGACTAAATTGTCTAATACATCAAAATAGATAAATTAAAATATAATTAACCCAAATAATAATAATAATAATAATAATTATTATTATTATTATAAGGTTTAAAATGGTAAAAGATAAAAAAGTATTATTTTAAAATTTTTAAACTTATATGCAATTTTTTGAAAATTAAACTTGAAAAGTATGTTATTTGTTATAATTTTTCAAATTTTTATTTTATATTTTTAAATCTAGGGAATTTGACAGAAATAAGAGTGTTTTTGACAAAACTAACTATTTAAATAACGTCTAGTTGAATAATTATTAGTAATTTTTAGCGGAAAGACCCGCCCCTATTGTATATTACTCGAAGTGAAGACAATCTTTCAAATAATTAATTAAGGGCATTTTTATAAAACTAAAAATTAAAAGTTAAGAGAGTTAATTTAAACTAAAAAGAATAATCTATTTAAACCCAACCCAACCCCACCCCCCCCCCCCACCCCCCCCACCCGAGTCTCACATATCACATTTTGCTCATCACCCTCCATGTTTACATTTACTTTATAACTTGTTTATGACAAGTCTTATATATAATTCTAAAATTACTGTGTTATGATATGTTTCAATAAGCGATATGCTATTGAGCTCGTCCTATTCTATTATATAAAGACGAGTTTTATTATTATTATTATTATTATTATTATTATTATTTTGATTTTTTTTTGAAAAAAATAAAATTATAAATTATTTATATTTAGTCTGGAAATCAATTTTAGAGAGTCACGATTTACATATTTAACTCTGTTTAAAAAATATCAGATAAAATAAGTAAAACTGTTGAGACTATTAAACTCAACAGTTCCAATTATTTTATGTGATATTTTTTAAATAGAATCAAATTTGTAAATTACCACCTTCTAAAATTGACTTCAAGACTAAATACAGACTATCTATAATTTTATTTTCTAAAAAAAAAAATTCGGAAAAAAAAATCGTCGTTATATAAGTACCATCACCCTTCCAATAAATAACATTTTGAATGTTTTTAACTCATCTACAGGTAGTTAGGGGAAAAAAAAAAGTCAGTATACGCTTCAATTACATATCGATACAACATATTTAATTAAATATTAAATAGTAAATAAAAATTAAAGATAAATAATCATTTTAAAAAGAAATCATCAGCTACAAAATAAAATTTTAATGATTTTGTATTTTGTTTATAGTATGTTTATTATCAATCTATGCTAGATTTATTGTAAGTTTATAATAAGTTTAAATGTCAATATTTTAGTATGAAGCATGATAGAATACAAAAAATCATGCCTAATTACACACCAACCAATTGTGTTTGAGGCTGTAAACAATTTTATGGAATGAGAAAAAGTAGTCTCTGGAACTTCACTACCACGGCAAACAATGATGTCTATTTATTTTTTTTCTTCTCACGTCAAATTCACATCGTAAATGAAAGGTTACGTTAAAAACCATTTTTTAGAAATTCTTTCCCCTTTTTTTATATCAAATAAATAAAAGCAATCCACGTTAATATTGTAGATATTCTAAAAATGAGACATATAATTAAAATCGAAAATAATTAAATCTTAGATATATATAATTTTTTATAAATGGAATTTTGAGAATTGTCAAATTAATAAATTTCTTTTGAAATTATTAAAACCGTTATGAAGCAAGAGACGATAATGTTTGTGTCACAATCCAAATTCGGGGGATAATCAACTTGTAACTAAACCAAAACCGACGACACAAGCCTTAAAAATTAAAATTAAAAAATTAAAATGCAAATATATTAAAAATCACGAAGTGAAAATTTCTTTAAATTACAAACACAAAATAGAATAGTATTTTTTTTTTCCAATTCAAAAATCAATTTGAACAGAAAATTAATTAGACTAAATAAACTAATCAAACTTAGCTCAAATACTCGGCTCTAGAGCCTCGCCTTAGCAGGGTGTCAGGAACCTATAAAAAGTCCAATTGGATATGAGCACTTTATATAGATACTCAATAAGTTTCATGTGTAGCAGAAAAGCCCAAATATCATATCAACAAATATATAATAACGGTATGTTAGGAAGACCTTTAAAAATAATTTCATAACCTCCCTTATTTCTACCTTCCAGACCCAAAATCAAGTCTAGTTTGATATCATCTTTATTGCGCCACTAACATATCAGAATAAAAAAATTTTACAAAAGTCTCTCAATTGATCTCAACATATCCGTATTATTCACACCAAATAATCCCAAACGTTCATATATTCAAATATTAAATCACCATAAAGACTCAATTTTCCGTCTCTAAGCATACAAAATGCTTGGTCAAAAAAGAAATATAACATTCAAATCGAAAGAAATAATATATAAGAAAGTGTTGTAATATATAATATAAACCTAACCAAATAAAAATTAACACATCACAAATAATCAAATATAAAATGTCGCTATATGTAATAACGGTATGTCATGAAGACATTTAAAAATAATTTCATAACCTCTCTTATTTCTACCTTCCAGACCCAAAATCAAGTCTAGTTTGATACCATCTTTATTGTGCCACTAACATATCAGAATAAAAAAATTTTACAAAAGTCTCTCAGTTGATCTCAACATATCCGTATTATTTACACCAAATAATACCAAATGTTCAGATATTCAAATATTAAATCACCATAAAGACTCAATTTTTCCATCTCTAAGCATACAAAACGCTTGGTCAAAAAAGAAATATAATATTCAAATCGAAAGAAATAATATATAAGAAAGTGTTGTAATATATAATATAAACCTGACCAAATAAAAATTAACACATCACAAATAATCAGATATAAAAGGTCACTGTAGCACTCTGAGGGCTAGAGGCGCTAGCCTTAATGGTTTCTATCATGTCTCAATCCGGATTAGCTTGCGGCCGTTGAACGACTTTAAAGGTATTCATGCCGTAGGACACAGGGTGGGTATATATATATATGACCAAGTCGAATAATGAGCATTGACCAAGAAACATCCTAAACAAGACAATATACAAATTAACTCAACATGACGGAAATACAACTTGTTATGAATGAAAATGATGCATGAAATTAATTGAGAAATAATTTTAAAATGTTGAAGAATCATTTTAAAAGTTTGATTAAACCAATTTCACATTAATACTCATTGAGAAGAAAATTTACAAAACGTAGAGTTAAAACCTTCAAAGTATATTAAAACAACCCCTAATTTGAAAACTCCCATAAAATGATTCATTTGACCAAAAATTATAAAAAAAAAAAAATTGCAGAATCTAGTTAACAACTCAAATGATAAGTCTGCAAAATTTCAATGCATTTGACCCTCAAACAGATCTTAAAATTTGTTGATCCAGTTTTAAGGATTAAACTGATAACACACGGAAAATTATAAATTTCATTAATAAACACTTATAGAATTTACCTTCAAATATTTTTATCTTAAAACTAAGCATATAGAAGATCAATGTATAAAAAATTCAGCTGAAATTAAATAATTTTTATACAATTTAATGAAACTTCTAGTTTCAAATTGAAAGAAAATAAATTATAAAAATTTAGTTAAAACACAAAAGTACCTAATTTAAAATATGACAGATCAATTTGAAAAATCAAATTAATTTCAAATCTAAAGAAAATTAAAGAAATAAATTCTGATGGAAACCTATAAACCAACTGTAAGCTTTTTGTATATCAAAGGCAAACTAACAGCTCTGACATCTTAGCGCTAAAGCATTGGTAGTATTAATATTATATTTAAAGTTTTCGTAATAACACTTAGTTTATTATTTAGACCCTAAAAATAATAAATTCACTTTTAAAAATTTTAGAGATAGGTAGAATGACTATTTTGCTCTTGACTTCAAACTGCTAAAAAATTGAGAGTTTCACAGTCTTACCTTTTATATAAGTTTCGCTCTCGAAATTTCCATAATTACTACTACCTCTGTTTTTTTCATTTCTTTACATTCACTATTTCACCAATACCAATACAAATCCACTTTTCACCAATACGAATACAGAAATAATAATAAACAATTACTAATCTTTTAAAAAACTTACTTTTTCACCAATATCAATAAAGAAATAATAATAAAAAATTACAATTGGTTACACTAAGCATTTCTTTGACAGTGGAGGCCCAAACAGTCACTTAAAAGTATAGTTAGAAAAAAGCATAACACCGCCATTTTTTTTAATGTGAAATTGATGATTTTTATATTGCAGAAGTGGTCCTAAACCAAAAACAAAAGGAACCTTGAGAAGGTATGTACAAACGGGCCAGAAGCCAATTTTTTTTTTAAACAAATTAAGTTTTTTTTTTTTTTACCTCAAGTCACAAAGGATACAAGAAAAAGAAGGGTTAATATGAGTGGTTAGATACTCTTGACCCTTAAAAAAAAGTAAATGGCTGGATTCTTGTGAATAAAAAAATATATGCTGAAAGCATTTTAGTGGGCTAATCCGTTGTGTTATGTTGGCCGGAAACTTCTAACCACTCAAGTTTCTCGTGTCGGAAATTTAAACTTGTTGAAACTCAAATTCTATGTTGAATAAGTTTTTGTAAATTTGAAACTCGTTTCCTTATTGGATAGCGTGTCCACCAAGGACGAAGCCAAAGTTTAAAACCAATAGAACAAACTATTGATATTAAAAAATAAAATTTAAAATAATAAATAATTTAATAAAATAATTAATTAATATTTTTTTTCAAATTTAATAAGAAATACAACAACAACAACAAAGCCTTAGTCCCAAACAAGTTGGGGTCGGCTGTATGGATCCTCCAACGGTTAAGCTCTCCAAACAGATATTAAAGAAGAAAAACTAAGAAATACAAGAGCATTGAACACAGGCCTTAGATATTTTCCACGACATGGATTTTACGTCTCCATTCAAGCCTATTATAAATCAAATCCGCATCGATATTCAAGACTCGTACATTTAACCCAAAAAAAAAAAATCCCAAAACTTCTAGCAAAACAAATTATACCAAGTCATTCCTAAACCCAACCATCTTTCCCTTTTCTGGAAAGCATGGGGCTCCGCTCAACCTTCAATTTTCATACTTCTCTTCAATTTACATTCTTAGCCAATTTATTTCATGTTTGGTTGAAATGAGATTGAGTTTTTCATTTTCATTTCAACAAATCAAAAGACAATAGTAAAATATATAAATAATAAATAAAAGAAAGAAATTACGATCAACTAATGTGGTGTTGAAGTAATTAAAGCAATAAAACAAATAATTGAAAGCATACCCATTAATCCCTTAAGTAAGAGTAGTTAATACCCAGAATCGAGTATTACCTTTAATCAAATCATCAATCATTGAATAAAGGGAGCTACAAAATCAGAAAACAGAAGACGGCAGAATACCAATCAAAAATGAGAAAAAGAAGAGGAATTTCCAATAGGAAAAATAATGACAAAGAATGAACAATGATACAATTTTCGATAATCGAAAAAAAAAAAAAACCCCAAATGAGATCTAAGATCAATAAAAAGCTCATGCATTGGCCAAGGACAACTGCGTTTCCATGGGAATACAAAAGGGTAAGCGTTGGGGAGGTGATGGTAGTGGTGGAACAAAAACCCAAAAAAATGAATAATGATATGCATATAGTTTTGATTTTTGGGGACAAGTGGTTTTGGTTTATAGTTTTGATTGATGATGAATGATAACTGTAAACCTACTTTAATTTTTATTTCTTTTTAAATATGATTTTATTTTTAAGTATATGTTTTAGTTATTTATTATTATTTTTGAAAACTTTGACTTGTATTCTATTGAAGCTGCTTCAACTTTTCTAAAGGTTTAGTGGCGCAACCATGGTTTCCAGAAAAGAGAAAGATGGCTGGGTTAGGGACGACATGATATATTTTCTTTTGGTCCCAAGAGGTTTTAAGGATTTTTCAAAATGGTCCCTTTTTGGGGCTACATGTAAATATTTAATTGTTTAATGTCCACATGTCAAATAATAATAGTTTTTAATCCATGTGTGTGCCATGTAGACATCTCACGGGCCAGAATATTGGAATTTTGGCCAAAGGTATTAACAGTTTATAAAATTAAAGTTAGGCTACGATAAAGTTACAAATTGAAATTCGGGTACCAAACTATTGCAACCCCTAAGTTGGAACTGGTTAAAATAAGCCATCCAGTGTGACACCAAAGAAATTGAATCCACATTAGTGAAGACTGTAACTCTGTCAAACTTGCTGTGCAAACATTTCAGTAAAGAATTTTCCTCCTAAGGTCATTGTTTCAATGGATCATATCCAAATTATGTTACAATGATTTCCATAGTGAAGAAAATCATACATGAGATTTAGGAATCAAGGAAAAAAATACCAGTATTATAGTCTCTCTTGTGTTTACTTATCAGTTAGAATTGGGCATACTGTTCGAAGCTCTTCAAGGTTCAGGTGATTAATTTAATGCAAGGGCGGCTTTCAAAACTTAAGAGCTGCCACATAATTTGGAAAGCTTAAAAAGTGAGATTATCCCTAATTTCCTTGCCCTAGACCTGATTCAATGGCACTATAACAATTAGCAAGTGAGCAATATGCTTTCACATATCCATGTGGAATACGGGTTGCAAGACATCACCATATAACAGTATCATGCTACATAATTGGTATAGAGAAGTTATCCACCTACTCTTGACAGGTGCTACACACAAATGAAACAAAGATTCTGAAAGCTTAGTTTTATGCAGACGATCACCATCAACAGCTTCTCTTTTGTTCTTTCTACAGAAATATTAAGTTTACATAACAGCTGCAGCTACAACCAACATGATGTATACCATTTGTCGTACCATGCAATGATGTCCAACTCATCCACAAAAGCATCCTATCCTTGTGACAAACTTAGCCCCCATCCACAGAACATTTTAACTCAGTCATACAACACTTCAACATCACCCAATTACATGCTCTTTAATCACTACAACCACCACAATCACGTGATTGAACTCCCAATGCTCAGACTCAAATCTGGTTCTAGGAACTAAACATCAAGTTATGTGCAGCTCCCAAACTTGATAAAGGTGCAAGATAATGAATGGAGAAACTGGTTCTCTACTACAGCCGCAGACATTGAACTCCTATGTCCCTTTTACCAGCTGCACGTGCTTCCCTACTCCCAAGTTCACATCAACTTAGCATCATTCATTTAAGGCACCACCAAATATGGGAAATTTATAACGACCTGATATCTACCACTAATTAAAAAGTATGTTCACCAAAATAAATTGTTGTGAATCTACATTTTACAGTACAATGACAATAGTTACTTTCACTTTTCACTAGCACCTAAGATTCACAGGTCAGATGGACATTTAAGTATAGGGCAATTCAGCACTTCTAAATCAGTGGGAAATGCCTATGGAGATTTAGCAAGTTAAACATCCGGAATGTACTGTCAGAGGATACAGCCTAGTCCCATCATAGGCCATGAAGGTGACATTTTCTTTTTATTACCAAAAGCATAGGAGACACTATATGATTCATGATACAAATTGCAAGTTACCTAGTGGAAACACAGATTTTTTACTCTCATGGTAAATTAAATAAATCATTAACAGAAGTACAGCTATGTGAACATAAATGAAATTCAAAAGAAAATTTAATCAAAGATAATACCATAGCATGTCCTGAACCAAGTTGGGGATTTGCATACTGAACATTTGGGGTTGAGATCCCAGCGTGCACTGCTGCAGCTGCAGGAGACGATGGCTGAATCATAGGTTCTGTGTGCTTCTGCTGCTCATTAGCTTCGCCATTATCTGGGCATTCATCTTAATAAATATCATATCGTTAAGCACAGAAAGTAATGCTAGTCCGCATTAATTATGGTGACTACAATATTAAATTGCCTGATAGACAAAATCAAAATCATCTAATAATTATAATATTCTTTAGGTGTCTTGTCCATCCCACAAAAATTGCTAATCATGAGATAGGACAAATATGCAAGTCTATTAATTAAAAATTAGACTCATTTACAACCACAAAGGAAGCCAATTATCTGAATTTTAGATATGTCAAACAAACTCCAAGCTGAGGTCAAAATATAAATGTCAACATTGTATCTAGAATCAAAGGGGATTGCTATACTGAATCATCAGAGAATACCTAACAAAACAAAAATATATCTCTTGTCGTGGTATGGATACAAGTAAGTAATATGCCAGCTGGTTAGGTTACAGAATACAGAATATTAGGTGGTCTCAGCACACTATTTTGGTGCCGTACTGAATCACCAGAAAATACCTACAAGAACAAAAACATATCTCTAGGTGTGGTATGGACACGGGGTATGTAATGCCACTTGGCTAAATTACAGTATGCTACTGTAGTCTCAGATAGAATGCTATATTGGTAATAGGTACATGAATTATATATTTTGGGTTGCTAGGCTATCACAGTTCAAATTTAACTTAGCAGATTAGAAATTTTCATTGGCCCAAGAAATTAAATTTTTATTTGAACAATTTTAATACATTTATACCTATTAATACCCGGATAGTTACATTTATTACTATCCCTTCTATACACGCTTACCAATATAATCTGCATGTCAATCCTTTTATGATACGAATATTGATGGAAATCAGCCCACAAGCCCAAAACCTTTCCTACTATATTCTAGAAGAGGGAAATCAGCTAAGGAGTGAAGAAAAAGGAATCAGTACAGATCAGCAGAATTAGTTACATAGCAGCCTATATGTAGCGAACTATAATTCTGTAGGAGGCAACTTTTGTTTTCTGTAAGTTTGTTAAGGGCAGAGTATATCTGCACAGGCATTGCTTGGGGGCTGAGTTTCTTAGTCATTATCTTTATCTTTCTTCTTATCTTCCTTTACTGTAAATCAATTCTGTTCTTCAAGAGTTATAATTAATGAAACAGTAGAATACATTTCAATCCAGCTTATCTCTTTCTTGAATTAGTTATTTGGTTCGCTTTTGGACTCACAGCGTTCTAATCTCTATCATTTTACTTATTCCTCTTTTCCACAGCTATTACTATGCTATTACAACTTCTTTTCTTCCCTTATCGCAAGCATGCTCCTTATTTTTCTCTTCTACTACGCTACCACCACTACTATTGTGCCATCTACTACAATTTCTTCCTTTTTTTTGGACTATCACCTAGTCAGTTTGAAATAAACTTAAACCAAAAAGAGTACTGCTATAAAATAACTGGATGTTGTACCACAGTGATCCAGAAGGCCAGAGTACTGCGATCGAGGATGAACGACCCAGATCCTGGTAGGAGGGAGTTTTAGTGTTACAAACATATGGTCCCAAGCTTCCAATTCCTCACGAGATATTCTTGGGTAGACTATGTCTACCACCTCACCCGTGGATTAATCCAATAGGGTGACGACACATAAGCAAACAGGTGGTTATATTTTATCTTTTCATTTTCTCTCTCCTAATAATGCAGAGATATTCTAATCATGTGTTGATATATATAATCACCTGTTCGCTTATGTGTCATCACCCTATTGGATTAGTCCATAGGTGAAGTGGTAGACATAGTCTATCTAAGATTTTCTCATTCCTCACCAAATAAAAACATATTCCCTGATCCAGGTTCCAATTCTATATATATATCCAAAAAAAAACAAATAAATTGCATGAGACCCCATTAATCTGAAGATGAAAAATCCTTATCGAGTTTTTTTACAGACACACCCACATAAAAAGGAAAAAAAAAACAGTATCCCGTCTTTCACTGATATACATATATTCATATTACATGCTTGAATGAGAGGAGAGCTGCAATTCCATCCATCATAGAGAAAAATAAATAGAAAACATTACATGCATACACATGATAATACAATTATCATTATGAGTTATTTCAGGGCAGTACCTGAAAGGTTGTGCACAGACGAAGTCATGAGGAAATTATTACAACAGAATCTCCAATATCAAATCTGGCATAACAATAAAAACAATCAGGTCAATGTGATATCAAAACATGAAATGAGATTGTGTCAAATATCATCCAAGGACTGTGAAGCCACAAAAAATCTTTGAATGAATCGATGTTGAAAAATCTTTAATTCCACCAATGTGTCCAAATAAACACTATAAAAGAAAAGGCTCATATCAAAGCAATTAAAAAAAATGAAGGAAACAACAATGAGAAGAAGATGAAGAAGTGAGAAAAGACTTCCCTTTAGCTACTTGAGACAAAAAAAAAAAAAAGAATTGGAGCGTACAAATCAGTAACATAATATGCCCTGACATGCTACTATTTGTAATGCCACGAATCAAAGCGGAACAAGAGATTACATTACCTGCCTTCACTTAACAACAGAACAAGTGCAAGAATAGTGAAAGAAGAAAAAGAAAAATCAATTATATTCAAGTATGAAGTTTCATTCTCCAAACCTTTTTGCTAAACAAGCAAAAATTTTAAGGCACTCCCCTCTTTTCTCTCTCTTCATTTTACAGCATTGGTATGAGCAGAGTTTGTGATATAAGTATGGCACTGAGGCTTGGATCAATTCTACCCTGAGCTCATTGGATTTGGAGCAGCATCTTTTTTTTTTATAAAGGGCGGACAGAAGTGCAACAGGGCAGCAAACAATTTTCAAATCATTTATAAACTACTGATGGAAAAGGAATGTACCTTTTACATATCACGAGGCAATTTGCATGCATATCTCATGATAAGACCATGATTATTGAATATAAGCAAAATGCAGGCAACAAAATAGCACAACTACGTTTCATTAGATACAAGTTCATTTCACTGAAGATGTACAAATTGCTCTGTATATATGTGGATTCGTGGGAAAAAAAAACAGCATTAGATTAGAACTCCTAAAATTAAATTGTATATCATATTTGTTGTTCCCCTCCCTTTTCTATATCATCATCAGAAGTAGCTACAGAAAAAACAGAACATTCAGCAAACTAATTGCCAATATATATATATATTGGTAAAAAAAATAAAAAAGCAGTAAATTTCACCAAAGTTTTAGAGTTAATTGATTAATAAACAACCAAAACCTAAAATCCTTTGATAACGAACGAAAAGTCAATCAAGTCAATTCCACAAATTTACATAAGAAAACACCAAACTTCCTTATTAATACGTTCAATTAATTCATGAGCTAACCAATCATCAAAATAATTAACAAGCACAACGAGAATAAAACTAGCTCTTAAATTCACAAGAAACAACAAATAGAACGCACGTGATCTGAAAAACAGCAGAAAATGAATAGAGTACTAAATGGTCATCGAACAATGAGAAACAACTAAACATAAAACGCCTAACTCATTTCCATTTCCACCAATTCTCAATGAATCCCAATCAAACGAATTCAACGAAAATCACACACGCGCCTAATCCGTGAATTTACAGAGGACAACATGCCAAAGTACAGGAAAATCAAAAAATTTCTGGAAACCGAAAAAAAAAAGAATTGACGCAGATTAGAGAAGAAATTTATTGAGAAACAACAGAACAGATTATAGTCGAAGAAGAAGAAACAGAAGAGGGAAAGAAGAAGCGAATTAGGGTTTAGAAAATGGATAAGTTACCTTGCAGTGCAGCAGACAGAAAGGGGAAGGAGGATGCGGTGGTTACGCAGAGAGGCTTTCTGGTGGTTCAAAATGGTGTGTCGCAGAGCAGGTGATGTGAAGGAGGAATTGTAAGTCTCTGTGTTTTGTCTGAGAATACCACAGGAAATTTACATATCCACTTCTTTTACCGCCTTACTAATAATACTTCACTCTTTTTCCCATTATTATTATTTTTTTTTTTTTCACTTTCTGAAAATAATATGGTATTATATATTATTAATATTAATATTATATTTTTGAATATATGGTAATTATGAAAAGGTAATAAGGGAATGTGCAGTTTTTGTTTATGGTAAAAGTGGAATTTGGTTGGGATAGCAAATAAGGGAAGAGAAGAGTTAAAGAGCTATGTTGAGGGAAGAGGGACAGAGAGAAACGGGCAGCGGTCATCGTAAAAAATTGATGGGCCCCAACTTAAAACTCCTGGACAAGAATGGCTGCTTCTTCTGTAGCGGTCACCTTCTCTGTCCTGCCCGAATCTTACAGCCTCACAATTTGGATTGTTTGTCTTATGTATGTCGCTCTCCTCCTTCCATTCTCCAATCTCTATCTCCACGTGAAGTTCAATTATGGTTACTAGTATAATTACTCGTATATAAAAGTATTTCTATTTTATATATAAATTAATAGTAAATATATAAATATTCATATATAAAAATATTTACATACCTATGTATAAATATACACAATTAAAAATCGCATTCGTATATATATAGTCTTATATACATACCTATATACATATTTAGGTATATACAAATAAGAATTTACATATAAGTATATAAATATTTTTATGTACATTCTGATTATTTTATGTTTTTAATTTTTTTAATTTTATAAGTAGAAGAAAAAGAAAGAAGAGTATAAAAGATTTTATGATTTTTAGTGGTTCAAATATGTTATTTACTTTATTTTGAAAAAACTACTACATACTACAATATGAAATTCAAATCATGCCATTTACTTACATTTCTTTTAGGAAATCATGTTTGAAGAATATTTATATATTCTTGAAAAAGAAATTATAAGAGAAAATAATATAGCAATTACAATCTCTATTGAAAGAATCCTCTAATTTCTGTCACATCCTAAAATTTTTTAAAAGTAGAATTCATAAGATTAATACGGAAAATTTTAAGATGATAAATGGAAACGACATATAAAATATAGAGTGCATTACATAGTAAATAAATTTAAAAATATTGCAAAAATTTAAAATTATCATAAAGCTTAAGTACAGTGTAATTCAAATAAAATTCCGATATTAGTATAATTGAAGTTTTGTAAGGACATTATAGTCAAAATATCGTATGTAAATTGATAAAATAAGTAAAGGCAAATTAATCTTTACGATCAAAAGATATTTTAATAAAATAATATACATTAATTAAATTAAATTTAAAAAAATGAATGAATGAATGAAAATGTTGGATGGTAGAATAATTGAGGGAAAATGACTAACATATATATCAATAATTTAGAAAAAAAAATAAAAGAGGACAGAACAAAATGTCAAATACAAAATGAAAATGGGAGGCAAGAAGTGATTTTGATTCACAACATGTTTCATTGAATTATTAAGTATGGACAAAAACAATAATGCACTCCCTGCAAATAAATAAAGCAAATGTTGAAGAATAGAAGAAGAAGGGAAGGGAAAAAAAAGAGAATTTTCTTTGCTATTGTTTTCCCGAAATACAGAAGAAGAAAAGAAAGAAAAGAAAAAATATTAATAGCCAATTTATCATCTGTTCATCATCTTCAAAAACTAAAACCAGAGACCAACTCTTTTTAGTCTGGTAATCAGTTTAGAGACAAGAAATACCACAAAACGACGTCGGAAACGTGAGTTCTAATCGGGTTACCGATTAACCTTTTTTTTAAGCCGAATTGTTCTTCTCCACTTTCTTTAAATCTGACCACTGTTCGACTGATTTGAGGCCACAAAACAACTGGCGCTGAAGAGACAAACCGATCGGTTTTTTAATCTCGCCATCTGTCGTTGCTGGAAAAGCCACCAGTCATCGGGTCCAAAAACCGAGTCACGTGACCCGAGTTGCTGAATTGTCGGGCGAAGGTGGTGAAATAAACGCAGGATTTTCTCCGTTTTGAGGGAAAAAGTGCAGCTAAACCCTCGGCGTTTCTAGCGTCTCTCATTTTGGCCCCTGAAGTTTTTTAGTTATGCAATCAAGTCCCTCCGCCCTATTTTTCTTAGGTAATTGACCCCTAAACTTAATTTAACTTCTCAATTAGGTCCAACAACTTAATAAATTCATTAAATTGAGTTTTATTTTGTTAATTAATTATTTTAGGGACCTAAATAAATTATGAGGGCATTAAAATTGATTATAAAATAGGAAAAATTTATTAAGTGAGTTTAATTTTGATATCAAAATAATTAGAGATTAAATTATTGGAGAAATTAATTATTAAATGGACTTTTACTTAATTGAAATTTATCATTGATTCATAAAATTATATTTTTAGTTAAATAAATATAGTGTTAACTTATAATTAATATTTTGACAAGGAAATTATCAATTGGTTTTTAATTAGAAAAATTAATTAAGAATTTAATTATTTAATATTTGAACAAATTAAATTAAGGATCTAATTATTTAATAATTAGACAATTAAAATTAACACAATTAAAAAGAGACTCAATTAAAAATAATTGTATGACACAAATAGACTACTTAAACAAACAAATGGACAAATTCACGCACAAAACCTTATGACTTTGATAAATGGACAATGATAAGACAAAGGACAGATCAAGAAAAAATTAAGGAGTAGGAACCGAAATGCAAAGAGACTGAGGTTTGATACTTTAACTTTGAAAAGCTATAAATTTTATTTATGCATGACTTTAATATTTTGTATTATTTATTTTCAAGTTATTTATTTATGGTACAATTTATGATTTGTTATGTTATTTATAATTTATTAAATTTTATGATTTTATTTATAATAAAAGTAATTAATTGAATTTTTGTAGTCAGAACCATCAATGTGGTTACGATAAAAATAATATTCTAAGTAATCATTAATATTTTATAAAAATATATATTAAATTAAGAAATGGCGTTTTAAAAATAAACATAAGTATTTACATATAAGATGAGTTTTAAATAAATAATTGTGATTTTTACTTAATAGACTAAACTACCTATATGGTTTGGTAAAAATAATATTTTGAGAAAATATATATAAATATTCATATAAATGTTGGAATTGAGTTAAATCAAGTATTTATGATTTATTTAAAAACATGTATTTTAAAAGGATATCTAAGTTTATTTTGGAAAAAATCAAAGTATTTAGAATAACTTGAGAAAATATTTTATGAGAAAGATTTAATATCATGAGAAAATATTTGATTTTGAAAGAATAACTATATAGAGAGATAAAGTAAAGTTTAATTTAAAAATACTTTTGTCAGAGATAAATAAATTTGAAATAAGTATATTTTTGGATAAAAATATACAAAGTTTTTAATTAAGATTCTGTTAACATAAAATACTACATGTTTATGATAAAAGTGTTTTTATTTATTATATTTTAAGATTAAAATAAGTTATTTTAATTAAAAAAAAAGTGTTTGTTTTGAAAGGGGATGAAAAACATTATTTGTTTCAAAAGATAAAGTATGATTATTAAATGAATAATGATGATGAACATGTTATGTTTTTTTTTTAATATGTTGATGAAAAATATGATTTTGAAATAAATATTTAATATGAACAAGTTGATGAAAGATAGTGATTTTGAATTTAATATTTATGACGAATTTATTGATGAAAAATGTTTAATTGAAAAGAATACATATGTTGAACAAGTTGATGAAAAATATTGACTGCAAGAATGATATTTTAAAAGAAAAGCAATGTGATGTAGAAAATTCAGAAATTAAGAAAAATATTTTTAAGCTCTACTATGATTTAGTTGAACTGAGTTAATATATGGAATGATCGATCATATCCTGAGTTTTTGATATATGACCATCAATTGTTCCGACGACGACTGTTGTAATTGATTTACGGTGACAACCATTATTTATGCCTACGGACGATTCATCCATGCAGTTATTCATCCATGTAAACATAAGTTTGTCTAAATATCTAGTAGAGTTAACCAAGCAGTAAAGTAAGATTTTAAATTAAAGCAATTTGGTTTACTTAAAAGAGAAATTTATTTGATTTTTATTTTATTAAGTGCTTTCTAATATTTAAATTATGTTTTAAATATTGCATATACATTTTATATTATTTTGCTTTTCATTAGTTAAAGTATCCATTGA
>CATIWJ010135528.1:0-10916 GCA_949640765.1 Croton laevigatus | reverse complement strand
TTAACTTCTTTGAGCCTGCACTGTTATTTATCCAGAGATGGCTTCCATTGTTTTATGTTCCATCATTAGTTGTTTTTCCACTTTCTGTTAGAGATATCCCTGCTACTTCTGGAGTTAAGATTTGCCTCATTGTTGGTAACTAATGTTTCTTCATTTACATTTTGAATCTCTCATAATAGCGGTTTGTTTCCTCATTACATAAATATTGTTAGTTCATGGTGATCAATTATGCAATGGTTCTGTTTTTGAACTAAAAGTTAAGAGTATTTGTGTTGTCTGATGTGGGTATAGCTTTCCACTAGTAAATGAACTTTAATAAGTCTGTAAGTTAATTACTGAAAATATTCATTACTGAAATCAAATTTAGACCATTAAAAGTCATATTCCAAGAATACCAAAAATTGTTTGCTTAATTAGATAACTTGAAGTGAAATGATGAAGTATTTGATTAGGCCTAATAAAGTACTTCATCCTGCAGTACATCATTTACTGCTTTATTTTTTCGTCGTTCGCAGTAGCAAAACTGTGATAGTTTCCTTGGTTGAATTTAATTAATGAGAAAATGAACTTCGTAGCTCTTATATGGAAACAGACAGTTTTTGGTATCGATTTTCAGTTCCATACTTCTATTGTACTAAGAGCAAAAGCTAACCTAAGTAGTCTCACAAAGCATTTCAGGAAGTAAGAAGTTTTCTTAGAAGTGATTTAATATTTCCAAATTGTATATAGAAAGAGAAATTATGTTTTTATATCCTAAAATCTAGATTGATCACGCCTAGAGCCTATATATGTTTAAGCATCATTCCCTTACTAATCTAATTCAAGCTCTGAAATTTTCTTTTGTCATGTGGGCATAGAATGTTTATTTGGTTAGGATATTTTGGCTTCTGTTGCCAAATTTCATGTAAACTCAAAATGCAAACTTGTACACTTCTGCGTTGGATCCAGGCTATTGTTAAGTTCGCTTCTTCTAAAGCTGTACACAGAGGGAGGGATGAGAGAAGTAGAGAGAGTTTTCATTTCAATAATACTCTTCTTTTAATTGTATGCAGCTGGAGGATGGCTAGCTTCACTTTGTGTTGCAGGATTCACAGCCATTACTGTGAGAAAAATAGTAAAGACAGAAATGACAGATGCCGAGCCAATGGAAAAACCCCCTCCTTTTACTCCATTAGAAGTATGGGCATGGGGTGGGATATTCCTAATATCATTTGTCGGTTCGCTACTTTACCCAACTGCACTTGGGACATCTGCTCGAACATGCCTTCCTTTCCTGCTAGCTTCCACCGTGTTAGGCTACATGGTTGGTTCTGGGTAATTTCAAATTTTCTTTGCAATTTCTTTCTTCTGGAAAGGGCATGGACAACCCTTAGCATCAATAATGAGAGGGTTGTATAGGACTGGATTTTAACTCAAGTTCTTCTTTTCACATAGAAAGCCAAAATCAAATAGAAAGTGGTGGCAAAAAATGTTGCACTCTAATTTCTTTTTATATAAACTATGAACTTGTATGTGCTAAAGGTCATTTTCTCTTTTGGATTTAAGGTTACCTTCTGGTGTGAAAACGGCTTTCCATCCTATAATTTGTTGTACGCTAGCAGCAGATTTGGCAGCATTTGCTTTTGGATATCTTTCCCGTTCCGGACTCGATCCTGTTCTAGGTATTTGAGCTTCAGCTATACCAATACTGTGGCTGTTAGATTCTAGGCCTCAAATTTGATATTTCACTTCAGATGTTCAAAAATCACAGCCAAAGCATCATTTGCTTTATGATGGTCAAAACATTATCTTTATCCATTGTGACTCACAAGTTGTTTTAAGAAAGCTGGTTAGAGTGCAACCATAAGCCATTGCACTTTGGCTGCAACAAATCAAAATGTGCATGCTAAAACTTGGATCATGCATGTTTGTTCAGTTCTTATGTCATTTCAATTTCACATTTTGTGTTTGCTTATGTATTCTTATGTGAACAGGATATTACCTTACAAAAGTGTCCACTGATCCTGGAGCTGGTGATGTACTAATGGGATTTTTGGGGTCTGTTATTCTTTCTTTTGCCTTCTCGATGTTCAAGCAGAGAAAGGTAACTGCTTCTTCTCCCATCAATTATTGACACATTTCTGTCATTATTACAAAACCATTTTATATTGAAAAGTAAGTTCTGCTCTTCTATTTTGCAGCTTGTCAAGAGACATGCAGCTGAGATTTTCACATCTGTCATTGTTTCAACGATTTTCTCGTTGTATTCAACTGCTTTTATAGGACGTCTAGTTGGGTTAGAACCAACTTTGGCAGTATCGATTCTACCGAGATGCATTACTGTGGCATTAGCTCTCAGCATTGTGTCACTGTTTGATGGTATGATATACATATTGGTACAAGAATTTATTAGTGGAGTTGTTTACAGGATTGTAACTTCGAAAACACCCGAGTTTCAGCCAAATTAATAGAAAAAGAAGAACAAAATAATATCCATGCTAGTTGATCGTTGAAAAACATATAATTATCTCTTATAACTAGTTTAATTGTAGAATATTTAGAACACTCTGCAGTGTGAATATGTCAAGTTTGATGGAAAAATTGTGAATGTTGGTTGCAGGTGCGAATTCATCTCTAACGGCTGCAGTAGTTGTAGTAACAGGTCTTATTGGAGCAAACTTTGTGCAGTTTACACTTGACAAATTAAAGTTTCGCGATCCAATTGCACGAGGAATAGCTACTGCTTCAAGGTATAACAGTTTGTTATTCTTGGAAAAGAATAAAGTTATATTGATATAATAGTTATTGAGAAGAAATGTTTTGTTGTTACAGTGCTCATGGATTGGGAACAGCAGCATTATCAGCAAAGGAACCAGAGGCTCTTCCATTCTGTGCTATAGCTTATGCTCTTACTGGAATTTTTGGTTCTTTAATTTGCTCTGTACCAGCAGTTAGGCAAAGCTTGCTTGCTGTAATTGGATAAAAGTTCATTCATTGTTGATATGTATATTGAATATAATACATATTTTTCTCACCAATGTATTTTTAAGTATATAATAAAAAACAAGAAAAGAAATGAGGTTTGGAGGATTTACATTCTAGAGCAAGTAATGTGATTGTAATGGCTTCTAATGTCCATAAACAAGACATAAATAAGATAAAAGCGGATCAAATTCAAGACCTATACGTTCTATAATTTTTTTGTGAGATGAGGACACAACTGATTGACAAAACTCTCTATTATGATATACAAATATTTAATTGGTGCATCTTAAAAAATTGTCACTTTTATAATTTTATTTTTAAAAAATGTCAATAAGTTGTAAATATTAACTAAATATCATTTTCTCTCGTTAACATTTGTATTTATCAATATGATATAGGTAGATACATATATTTACTATTCACGATATTAGTAAATATACATATTTAATTTTTATATATTTCACAAATTTAAAGAATTAAAAAAAATAAAATAAAAACTACATAACTCAAAAACTACACGATTCATATTCCACCAATTCATGAAATCCATTAACTTCAATAAAAATTAAACTTCCGACCGAAATATTACGATTTACCAAATTTTTAAAATTGTTTAGATGAATTATTTTGGGGAATATGTAAATTCGGAATCATTTTATTTTTATTTTTTAAAAACCGACATGCGTCAGAATTGAAAAGAAAAAACGGCTTCATTAAACTTTGAAAGCATTTAGGCCATTTTATTAAAAGAAAAAATGTTCATTAGTACAAAATCTGTACAATAGTTGTACAATAACTATACAATAATACAGTAGTTGTATAACAATTATATGGTGCAAAAATTATACAATAAGTCTTAAATTTTTTTATGCTTGTACAAAAGCAATACAATAATTTTACAAAAAGTATATAATAGTTGTACGTATTTTATTTTTTTATTTCCGTCCATTTTTATTAAATAAATTAACCAAATGTTCTTTTTTTAAAAAATAAATTAACCAAATGCCCGTTTTTCTGAATTAACTTTTTTGACATTATTTTTATAATAAAACTTTTTTTAAATTATTTTAATTACTGAGAATATTTTTCTAGTAAACCCAATTATTTTTTTCCCATAAAACTTCAAGAATTAAACGGTTTAACGAATCCAACTCAAGGGGTTGGCCTGGTGGTGAGGTAAATCAGCAAAGACTAAAAGGTCATGGGTTCAAACATTTGGGGTAACTAAAGACAAAAAAATAAATAAATAAATAAACGGTTTAACGAATCTAGATGTACACTCTCAACCAGAATTGGAAAATTGACAAATCAAACCATAATCAATCCAAAATTTAAAACCTGAACCAAGATCAAATTTGGTTTAAAAAAATTAAAAAAGAAAATCCAATTTTCAGTGTAACACCACTTTCAAACAAGAACTGAAATTGTAAAACCCTGCGATAATTGGAGGAGCGTGAAAAGCACCTACATGAAAAAAAAGATTGAAAAATACGGAGTTATCCAGTAGGGGTATTCTTATAGATTCGAGAGAACTTTTGGAGAGTGCAATAATGTGTAGGACTCTTGAGATATGAGCAAGACTGTATCTTATTTTTTCCCATATGTAAATTTAGATTAGAGGGAGGAACTCAGCAGGCAATGCGATGAAACAAGAAGTTCAATAAGCTCGCTTTCAGGTAATAATCTTGTTAATTCAAGCTTTAAAATTACTACAGCTAAATGCTGCTTTACGATCTTTCCTCTTCTGTTTTTGTTTTTTCATTGTTTCTTTTTGCTTTTATCTTTGTTTTTGTTTAAATTTGTGATGTTTGGGTTAGTATATAATATAATGGACTCTTTTCATATGTTATTTCAAAATTTAATTAGGTTTCTCATATGGGTTTTTTATTTTCTGATCAATCTTGCTCTAAAGGTTTGTTTTCTTACATGGGTTTAATTTAATCTTTCTACAGTGTTTGAATCTCAATGCTTTTTAGTTGTTTCCTTTTTCATGTTTTTCAACTTTTACTTTCTGTCACTCTTCCTTTTGTCTTCTCAATTTCAAGAGGCTGCTGAAAATGCATTTCACTTGCTTTATGTAGGTATTTTTTTCACTTTTTCTGTGCTCTGGTGGATTGAAATATATATTCCTTGATAGTTTGTAATATTCCAATGCTTGCAAATTAGTTGATGTGCACTTAACGTTTTTATGCTTTCGGAATGAATTTACCATTACATTGTGCTCCATCCATTGTTCTTTCATTAGTTGATTCTTTTATTTCAACATTTTCACTTCAAGGTTCTGCCATTTCCAGGATGCATCCATCTGCTTAATTCAAGCCCCTCTGGTTTTAGATATAGTATAAATCATAATCTTTTTGCAAACTTACAAGTTTCCTTTTTCCTTCCTAATCCCATTATGGAAGGAAATTTTCTGTTCTGTCGCTTATTGCCATGGTAGCATTTTGTAATATGTAAGATAATCGAATGGAAAGGGAAATACTGATTTGTTCTATGATTAGGTCTTATGGTTGTGCCAAAGTATTTTATTGTGTTTCATGCTTTTGTTGTCTGTATGCGATAGGATGTGCATGTAACTCCATGTTTAGAGCATCTCCAATGGTAATGAGTGTTGCTCTAATCTACTTGCCACGTCAGAAATAAAGGAATTCTTATAAAAAAGCTCTCCAATGCTAATGTGCATTAAAGATGTGAAGCTGACGTAGACTAGATATGGTCTAGTTTACCTTCTATTTCTAGACGGTCTTTTAGACAATATCTACATTTATAGTGTATTGTGATCGGTTCTATATTAAATTATAATTTTAAAAATAAACCAAAAAATAAAAAAATGGAAAGTGTTGCATTGAAGATTAAATTTTTAAATTGAATGTCTGCCAATAGACATTCATCCATATTATCGTTCACGCCTTCTATCATATAGGACACATAATCAAATAGAAGTGGTTGCATTGTAGATTTGCTGTTCTAAAGCAGCTTCGATGTTAAAACTTTCCATTTAATTGAAATGTTCATTTTCTAGTCTAAAATTATTGAAACAATGACTAACTTCCTAGTATGCATGAAGTCATGTTTAATAGGCTTTGCTCAATGCCATTGGTTAAGTATTCCAATGTGGTCAAATGCATACCTTAGAACTGCAAAATCTCAAGTTGGAACCTTTTCATTTAACTGCAGGTTATGAGGGATTTGCCTTTACCTTTGACTAAATTTCTTAATTCATATTTGTATGTAATCCATTCGTTTGTTAACGAAGAACACATGTATTTAATATAACTGTTTTACTTTCTACCCTTCAATGAAATTGATTGATAATATATTGTTTGTTTGCTGAAATAGATTTGAAAATAGCTGTCGAAGTACTAGAAATCTGATTCCCACAAGAATTTTTTTTGGTGAGACATAGTGGTGGACAAGTCCATGATGGGTTCATACAACAATAGAAACCATATAAAGCCAGAGGCTGCAGGGGCATCTGTTCCTCATTTTGCCTGGTTTTATTCTGGAAGTTTTTACCCTTCGCCAAGAACCAGCTCAGTTCATCCTCATGGAACTCCAATTAATGAGCCAACAGTTCTCCCTGCGACTCCTATTCGTTCAGTTCCACCAACAACAGAGCCAGCAAAAGATAATTACTCAAGGTCTAAACCTTCTAAGTCAAAGAAACCGTCATTAAAGGTTTCCAACCGAACACCATCCAAGACATCAAAGCCAAAACAACCCAAGAAAACCTCTTTGAAAAAGAAAGGACAAAGCATGCCCGAAGCAAAACGTGAAAAACGGAACCTAGATGTGGATGTTGATATAACAAACTTTGACTTATCTGGGGTGCCTTCTCCATTCTGCTCTTGCACAGGAATCCATAGATTCTGCTACAAGTGGGGTGCTGGCGGATGGCAATCCTCTTGTTGCACTACCAACATATCAGAATACCCTCTTCCTATGAGTGCTAAGAGGCCTGGGGCTCGCTTGGCTGGGAGGAAAATGAGCAACGGAGCGTATCTGAAACTTCTAATGAAACTGGCAGCTGATGGTCGCGATCTTTCTCATCCACTTGACTTGAAGGATCATTGGGCTAGACATGGCACTAACAAGTTTGTTACAATCAAGTAGTAGGTAGAGATATGAAAATGGGCAGTTTTTTATTATGTAAATTATCAGAATCTTTTTTTCTTACTGGTTATCTTTAGTCTCTTGCTATTTCTAAGGATGCTTTTATGTAGTTTGTAAATATAGCTTCCCTAGTGTTTCCTGGATATCTAGAGTCCCTTTTTCTGGTTTCCACAAAATTTCACTAGCATAGAGAGAATTCTTGTTATCAAATGATTTGCTTACTTAGGTATCTTCTGATTAATGCATTAGAAGATTGTGGATCTCTAATATCTTGGAGTAGCTTATTAAAAAATTGTATTTAAGTAGTCTGAGATTGTCACGGCCTCTAACTCGTAATGTCATCAAAACGTATGTGGAAGAGGGAGTGGCCTATTCGTAAATACTCCCCGCCCGCCTCTGAGTATAGATCATGGGTTCACCTCTCATGTACTTAAAAGAAAAAATGCCTCTTGAGTATAGATCATGGGTTCAATCCAAACCAATCACCTCTCATGTACCTAAAAGGAAAAAATGAAGAGAAGAGCCAAAAATATGAAACGTTTGATTAACTGAATTAGAGTTTGATCTCTGCTTCATGAGTCTCTATATTACACAAATAGCTTCAAATTTACATAAAATAGGTAGGTACATACGCAAGGTGTTTGAATCTGAAGCACCAAAACAAAATAAAAGAAGAAAATTAGGCTTTTGCTTCTACAGGAGTTTTGGACTTGCTAGCAACAATTTGCTCATAAAGATCTCTTATTTTCAAACCGACAATGGTTTGGAAGAGACCAGTTCCATTGTTACTTCCAGGGAAATCTGCATGCTTTAGCATTTGCTGTGTCACTTCTCCATAGAATTTTGTTGAGATGTTGCTTAAATGGCTTTCCACGTATATCAGCTCATCTAATCTGTCAAATTGTCCATCCATCTCCAATACAGACACCTACACATTATTTTTACAAAATTAGATATTTGCGGCAGCGTTCAGAAACAAGCGTAAAAAACGAGTTTCTAAAGCTACTTAAAAAGCTGTTACCGAATAAACGAACGGGGCAGGAGCATTATTACCTCGTGGCCGAAATAAGAGTCTGGACCGTAAGTGAAATTGATGCCAGGGTAAGAACAAGTGAGCTTCCTACCACAGGGAATCCAAGAAATGGTTGAACCTTCATCAAATAAGTAAACTGGACTGAAATATTTAACACCTTCTTTCATGATCAATCTAACTCGTAAAACTTTTCCTTCATTGTCATCTGGGATCAATTGGGTTGGCAACACCTCTATTACTGCATCAGCATATTGCTTTTGTGGATCTGCAATATTTCAGTTTTCCATTTATTTACTTACTATTCAAAAATAAAGTAAAATAAGAAAACATAAATATATATATATATCATACCAATATAAGCATCAAAATCAGGTTTCCTAGCTTCAATACTGGCTTTAATGCTTTCAAGACTGTGTCCTCTTTCAGCCATGTCCCTCTGCAAAAATTTATTTAGTTATTGGATTGACCTGCAAAATGTCCATGAATTCAGAGCATAATTTATAATTTTTTGGGTTATACCTGAATTTTCCATGCAAATTTAACTTCGTTGCTGATGTCCAAATAGATACTGAAGTCTAAGAGGTCCCTCACACGTTCATCATACCTATACACACAGTATTTTGTTAATTATGTGCTATTTGAACAATATATAATATTATTATGCACAGAAATTACTTTAATAATAATATTTATTGGCATCTTATTAATTAATTAATTCATATGATAGTCATAATAAATGTATTAAATATTAGATTCTCTTCATACAATTAAGAAATATAAATGTTATTACTCAAATTAGTTTAGAAACTACAATACTAAGCAAGTTTTGTTCACAGAACTAAACCAAATATATATATTTTTTTGGACTTAACCATCCGAATTCCAGACACCAAACTAACTAATCTAAATTCGAGCTGGTTCCGACCGCTAAACCAAATACTATTAATTATATAGAAATTCATTTAAAAAATAATGAAAAGAAAAGTTAGGGACTTACATTGGGTGAAGACCCTCGATAACAAGAATCTTAGGAGGTTTAATAACTTCAGGAGGATCTAAAAGACCAGTAACATGATTATAAATAGGTTTCTCAACTGTAATTCCATCTTTAATAGCTTTAACTTGTTCATACATAAGATCAAAATCATTAGCTCTTGGATCAAGAGCTGTAACTCCTTTTTCTTTTCTTCCCGTTCTATCCAATGAATGATAATCATCTAAGCATATAACAGTTGTTGTATCACTTATTAATGTATTTGAATCTGGATTTCCTCCTCTTGGTGGCTCTGCTGCTCCTCCAAATACACTTGTTAATCTTCTCATAAACGTACTTTTCCCACACCCTGAATCTGCTGCTAATCCTATCACCACCGTCCCTGCTTCGGCTGAGCAACTTATTACACTTCTTCTTTTGATTCTTCTATTATGATTCACTACAAATACTTGTTGTTGTGGTTTTTGGTTGAATCCTAAATGGGTTTTGCCTGGTTTTGTGATTGTGCATGTTGAGTTCAAAGATTGAGTAGTGCAGACTGTGGAAATTGCCATTTTTGCTTTCTTGATATTTTTTTTCCCTTCTCTCTATTATATGAATGGACACAGATTAGCTACATTCATTTAGCTACTGCTTGTATTTAGAACGAAATGTATGAATGAGATTTAATGAGATTTTCTCTTTTATTTTTGTAAAAAAACAGATGGCAGTTTGTATGGGAAAGAAAAGTGGTGATGAGATGCTGATGTGGCATTATTTTTTTGTTTTTGGTTTTTTGTTTTCTGGGTTTCTGTGACTACCCCTAGTTTTGGACGAATTTGGAGGTAATACTTAGGCGGAAGATGGTAAGGGCAATATGGTCATTTGAGTATTATATGTGGATTAAATTGTAATTTTATGAGATAATTATTCATTTATTACAACATTAAAAGGATGGAATTGTTGATGATGATGGCATTTGTGATAGGCAAAGGTATGGAGGTGGTCATTTGTTGCAGTTTGGATTTTTTTGTTAATCCACGTGGCATCTAATGGATGGCTAACTTCTAGATGAGGGGTTTGGGGTGAGGAGTGCATCACCATTTTAAGGCACTTTTTTTTTTACCTTCTTCTTTTTGTTAAAATTCAATCGGAATTTGGAACCTCTATTATTTCTCATAACTAAATTAATTGTTTTTCTAAATTTATTTATTGAGGTCTAACAGCTCCATCCACTACACACCATGTAGTACATTTCCATGTTAATACTATCACTTTTCGTAAGCATACAATCTGACCATTTTTGTGCGACCGTTGCGATGCGATATGCAGTTTTCACATTGTTTTGAATTAAAATTTAAGATTATGTATTTTGTAGTGTTTTTTCATATTTTGAATTAAATCATAATTCTACATAGGTTTGCAAATGAGCCGAGCTGCTCGATGTTCGTTCGATAAAAAATCGGATTGATAATAAACGAGTCAAGCACGAGTTGAAAATCTAAGCTCATGTAATTAACAAGCTGAAGCAAGCCAATGTTCGGCTCGGCTCGAAAAAAAAATATGTGTAACAAGACGAGTTGCTCACGAGTCACTCGGTGTTCACTCAGCTCGAGCTCGGATCGATAATGAATGAGCTGAGTGCGAGCTGAAAAATTCAAGCTCGTTTATCGAGCTGAGTGCGAACTGAAAATGTAACATCCTAAAAATAATAATTCTTGGATAGCAAAAATAACTTAAAGGATCAAATTGTAGTTTACCAAAAATATTAGATTAAATGAAAAATGAATTATATTTAATCTTAAGTAATGAATTATTTTATAAAATTTATTT